>DWNR01004579.1:0-10771 GCA_018250455.1 Polygonus leo
CCTATCTTTATAATTATTTGTTTTTTATTGTCTTAAGGTAGCAAACGAACATGCAGTCCACCTGATGGTAAGTGGTCGCTGTCGCACATGGACATTTGTGATCATCACTGAGTACGAATAAATCGTACTTGAAGTTAACCACAGATGCGTTGCTACCCTTGAGGATTAAGATGTTCGCCGCGTTTAAGTATAGCCGGAAACCACGCCTCTCCAAACCGAAACATAATAAATTGTTTCACGGAGAGTTATGAGGGTCACGGTGATACCTCCCCGATCGAACTACACGAGTTCTACCACCTGGCGAGTACTACTTACTACTTTGGAAACCCTAGAATCCACCAGCTACCCACGTGAGAAGCACTAGCTGTCTCTGACCCACTTCCGCAGATTGATTGCAACGATCCATTGAGCAAGTGACATTCATGAATGGGAGCTATCACCGCGGTTGCGCAACAATGGCGTTTATTAGACACCATGACGCGGTATTATGCCGCCATTATGGGGCTGTGTAAGTTGTGTAAATGCGAAGTTATGCATCAGGTATTGTCAAAAGTTATGCTTCAGGTTTCAACTGACTATGATTTCTCTACGATCTGGGATGTTAACGCAGAATTTCTTAGCGTTTATAATTTAATTAAAAAGTACGCCTGTTGCGAATCAACACAGTCGATGGACCTTACGGTGGATGGTACGGACTATTGGACTATACTTAGTAATTTAACTATTATATATCTATTATTTGTACACATGATAAATGTCCTTTCGAGACTATTTTCTCGTTTTTTTAATTTTTCTTTAGTGATATATCTATAGCATCAAATTAAGATATTTTTAACTGTTTTATTTAATTTAAACCACCCTTCTTATTGACTTAAGACAAGACTAAGTTACAATCTCGTGAATGTAATGGAACTCCGTCGCGGCATATTAAACTCCATAAAGATTAACACATGCATACTAATGGGTGGAATTGTTAACCACTTGTGCGGTCCTTTGCTCCCGTCCAACGTGGAGGGAATGTTTGATAAGATTACTAAATTCTACTAATATTATCAATGTAGAACTTTGTGTATTTGTTCGGATGTTTGGTATTGAATTACTCATATTCTGCGGCATATTTGGGTGATGTTTTATACGCAGATACAGAATGGCCTGGATTATGATATTTTGATCTAGATAAAAGGTTTGTGAGATACTAATATGGGTACTGGAGTATCTTGGGGCGTTATTTTTAAGGTTTTTAAGGCATTTTTTTCATAGCATTATATTTTATATCTTATAGAAAGAGGCTATGGTTGCTTTGAAGGAGGATTATGAGTTCGTATCAACTCCACATTACTATGTCAAGTTGTTTACAATTGTTACTTGTACAGAAGGGCTGTATGTTCGTTTATTACTTCTCTCCACACCAAATATGATAAATGATGCGGATGAAAGTGTAAATTTGTTAATTTAAGTGAGAATTAAACACAACTTGTTTACCCAACCTCGCTTTAATTGGTTACTTAAGAAGAGTGAGTAATTAAACGAATGTAGCACGTTCCTAATGTTTTCGACGAGTATTATGCATTGTGGGTTAGTCGTATTGTTTTGAATTTCTTTCAAACGACAGGCCTTTGTTATTTAGCCCCGCGTTGAATATGCAACGGCTTTCTCGAAACAAAACGGGATGGTTTAGTGGCAAGTTATTTGTTGTTTACAACTAGCCAAGACCGCTTGTTAGCTGTTTAACTTTCTGCCGGATTCGGCTGAACAATGCCGACCGTAACCTGAAACTGCCGAGAATTTAAAAGAAAAATGAAAGAGATATCAATCATGTTTCAACACAGAATATACGATTGTTGTTTCTTTTACTTCTTGTCTTTTTACATGTTAGTTTGTTTTAAAACCGTTCATAAATTGCTTACGCGCTTTTGTGAAGTATTTTAATAAAATTCATTGCTTGAATAAAAATAGTACCAAATTAATATAAATATTATTATTAATATTAAAAAAAACGATTCAACTGATTGTGTCAATTTTTTTGTTCTATTTTTATCAACACATTTTTAAGTCTTTTTTAAATATTTTTTAAAAGCTTACGCAATTAAGCATAGCTGTGTTATATCAACACATTTATGTTTTCCATGCATTTGTGTTAGCCTATAGATAGAACGATGCCTTTAAATAGTAAGTCTATGCTTCCAGGTAAATACCTGTATCCATAAAATTATGAAGTCATATTTATATTTGTAGTTCGTGCATAGACAATAGCAATTCATTTTTAAATCGTGCGCGTCCCGCAGGTGCATCGGCCGTGACTTCACAGATAATGTATTTGCGACTACTCATAAGGTTCATAGATGGATGTCATGCCATTTACGAATTTCCTGTGCATTTCCGGACAAGAACTCTTTGTCAACCGTAATAAAAAAGTATTTTACTATTACTTAATAGTGACCACATGGTAGAGGTTTGATAGGTATTTGCTGAAAGTAAATGCTAGGATTCTTTGTTTTACCTGTAGCCTGCATGATAATCATAATAAATGTGTAGATATTTTTGATGATGATTTATAAGTACCTTCCCGTGATTATGTCGTTAAAAACTACTTGAATTCTTATCGAATAGCTCTAAATGGTTACTGCAATTAAGAGCGGATATTTTTAAATTTCTCAGATTGAATTATAGGTGAGGCGACCTCGGTAAGCAACGCTGGTTATTTAGACAGTGCTCCAAATTATTTAACCTTCGTTTTTATAAGTTAACAGTAAATAAATATTTTATCTTTAATACACTGCAAGTATAATGTAATATTATTACATACCTAGATGTAATCTTTGTTTATCGATGCTACAATTTGCACGTGTAAAAAACTATAAAAACCAGCATGGCGCCAGAACGTTATAAAATCGAACGTTACTTATTTGAAATTCACAAGACGCGTGTTGCTATTCGCTTGTCCGCGCCAACCGTTGACATGTCGATTGGACCCGTCATCCCGTCAAGGACAACTTGTATCTTTATCTATTTGTACAAATTAACTAAATTGATGTAAATAAATGTCTTTGATTTCAATTTCTACACTCATAATGGGCTTAGTTTCTTGTTGGAACGTCGTGATATAATCTACTTTTATCGCATATATTAGGGAATAAATATAGAAAAATTTATAAAAAGCTGCCGTAGTTTGTGTAAACAATAATTTAGAATATAAATTTATATATTCGCTTACTCGAAAAAAGGGGAAGTGATGCATTCAATATAGACTCATAAAAATGAATAGCACATTATACGTTATATTTTAAACAATTATTAATTTTTAAAAGAAATGTAAAATAACCCACGTAAAAATATCGCCTATGAACAAATGACTACAAATAGTACCTAAAGTTCATAATAATACATCTATTAAAAGGTATTTTGAAACTGACGCACACTTAACATTCAGTACATAATCCTCGGATACTTTAATAATATGCTAATAGGAATTCCGAGCTTGATCAAAGCCGACTTCCATGGGCTTATTTTGAGTTGCTATTATAAAACGTGTTTAGGTATTTAGCGGCTTGTTACAAATATTTTAAGCTATGAATGTTAGTTTGGCCGTTGGCGTGGCGACGATCTTCTGCGCGGGGGCGCATGAACTATCACGGACCTTTTTCCGTGTGTAAAGGCGATTTCTTTATGTTTAACCCCGCGTGTTTTCTATACAAAGTACACACTGAGATATGTAAGTAATACAACAGAAAATAAATAATAATAAAACTACACGATTTAATTGTAATCCCAACTAAAAAGTAGAAAATACTTTGTTAAATAATTTTATTTAAAAAGCTACTATATCGAAATAGTTCTTCGAGATATTTATTATTGTACCACAAATGATAGTAATAAGAATGTGTTTGCATTATTCAATCTACATTTTTATTATATAATCATTAGCTAAACAGCTGCAGATATTTTATAAAGTTAGATCCGACTTAATTGTGGAAGTGTCATAGGCTAAGTCCATTACCATATTCTACAAACCATTTACTGCAAAGCATTACTTTTTAACAGACGGTAAAATAAACGGACGTAGAAATCTCCTTGATCTTCCACTAGCAGCGGTAATATAATAAAGTAACAAGATAATTACCTATACGTTAATAACATTACTTATCGCAGTGTACCGAGCGTTGACCACGGTTGTGTAACATTTAGTTCATTATCCGTGTTACTTAAACCGCATTCTCTTTGTATCACTAAGTTAAATTACTTGGACGTTAGATAAACTTGGCTTGTTGCTATGAATTAAAAAAATACAATGCAGGACGGAAAAAAAATAAAACTGTTTTTTTTTCAGTGGAATTTAAGGTGGCAAAGATAACATAAAAATAATGGGTGCGGAGTAAGCATTTATAACCAAAATAAATTATTATATATGGATGTATAGTAACGTTTACATTAAATTTAAGAAAATAGGTTTACGGTTGTTAATTATCTCATTTAAACATGTTCTGTTACGCCTTGCCTTCAACACGGGGGCGTCTAAATGTTAAAACTTAAATTAATATTAAAATTTACTCTATTGGAAAAATTGATAATTTTTAGTGAAATTGAAAATGGAGCAATTTCTCACTACATACATACTTTGTAGTAATATATTCTATATATAATATATTCTATATTATTGTAATGTATAAAAAGAAGCAGTTTAGTTAGTTATGGAGTAAACTGTGCATGACAAAACGGGCTTTCGACGATAATCAAACGATTCCGAATGATGAATCGATGTCGGTTAATACATAAATTAGTAGATTGGTTACAGATAAAATAGTATACAAGTTTAAACGTTATATACCTAGTAGCTTTGTTATCAGACGATACATGCAAGTTGTGAGGTATGCAATCACGTCCCTAGTTCCTATACTAATGTCATTAATTTAAATTATTGGGTTAAATAATTTTATAAAATTGTCTTCAATGCTTTCAATGCTAATGTTAGGAAAACAATAATACAACAATACGAACAAATGTATTTCAGTACCAAATTTTTGATATAACAAGCTCTTGTTCATGATATAAAAGTAAACATGCAGCTGATGTTTTTTGGTGACTATCCATAAATGTCTATTGTCCATAGGTATTACGCTAGCAAGAACACGTTGTGAAACGGTGGTAAGTGTTAGGCATCCCCAAACTTATCGCGAATAACTGCTCCGAATGCCAACAAATATATACACTTAAATATTACTATACCGTCAAGGTCTTGATTATGTTGTAATTGCATTTAACATAATTGTGCAATAGATCATTTCATTTCATTTCATAACGAGCAATAATGTTGTATTAAGGGTTCTATCACCTTTGTATTATCCTTAAATCAAATGACACAGTAAAGTCGTTGCCATTAGAGACAATATACTTTGTTCTACTTGCTACTTAATTAATAATTGTAACGGAAATTTGGGTTTTAGTTTCGCCATTGGCAAATTTGGAGGACACGCTCCGAAGATCTTTTATTGGATTCTGAGTCACTTGATAATCGTTCAGACAATGAGATTACGTAAATAACTTCAGCAAAAAGTGCTAAGCCCCAAATTGTTAATTAAAACGAGTTCAACTAAGTTTACGAACAGGTTGTTTACCGGCCATAATTGTATTATGCAACAAAAGAAAAGTAAATATTTCGAACAAGACTTTAAACATCTTCAAAGAAGTCTTGTATAAAAAAATACTTATATTTTATAAGTAACGATATCATTGGAGTTTTTTGCAATTGCTGGGTCACAAGTCACTCAATAATATATGTTCATCGTACTTACAGATGGTTATAGGTATGTTACCGTTTTTGATATTTGAAAAATATGTCAAACATATAATAATTTAGTGCATAAAGTGAATTATTTGCATCACAGTTATTTTGATGGCTTGCAGGAAGATAGCCAGGAGCAAAAAATTGAACTAATGCTAGACTAGGTCTAGCACGTAGTTTAAGCACTGTTAGGCACGTAAAAAATAGTACCGTATTAGGAATTACTTTAGTTATCATCAGACTAGAATGGACGACCAGTCGTGCTGAAACGAATCGGAATGACAAGATGTTCCAGTGACTTTAAAAGAATATGTACCGGTGTTCAAACGGTATCGTTAATAGATAAACATCGTGCATTGTTCATCCCGTTGGTCGAAACGAATTCACCAGTCTTGTGTGATGATGCAGCATATTAGGAGCCTGTTGGACTTTTTATCAATGATAATGATTACGCACTAGTTTCAAATGATTGGTAACATGTTACGGTTAATAGTATTTTGCGAATGCAGGCGTAACTGGAGTACGTGTAAAACACGCAAGTTTGGTAACTCGTTTAAGGAAATCAAAAATAAAATAGTGAATATATTGACTTCTTATACCAACATAAAATCACTAGTTGATCTTATGGTCTAGATCAGTGGAAGTCAACCTTTTTCCATAAGAGCACAGTCACACGTTAGTAGTGGGGTTGCGGGCCGCAAAACAGCTTATAAAACTATGAACGGATTCGCTCGAAAATTAAGAACGCGCAAGCATCGCTCTCAATTTTAAATTTTTGTTATGGACGCGAAAATCAAAATGGTTTTATATAAAGTAACACCAGATGGGCTAACCACAAAAGCCCAGCGGGCCACATGCGGTCCGTGAGCCACAGGTTGAGTATAGCTGGTCTAGATAAATTGATTTAGAGCAAGTTATTTCAATTTTGTATTTTAAGAAACATAAAGGAAGTATACAACATGTATACAATATAACCTACATTACCCATTATTCAGAAAAGAGCCTGCGGTAACCATTCCAACGCGTCTCTTAAATTACAATAAGCTTCTATTGTTATCGAAAGCCAACGCAATCAAATTCTAAACACGAGGAAATACGAAAGCCACAAACCTCATATATTTCCTGTGCTCGTTGACTGGCACGAAGTATTCGTCGTAGGGGTTCGACGCGTTCATGTCTACTTCGACGTCCTTCTTCTTGGCGTTGCCATTTTTGGGCGTCAAGTTGATGAGTTCTAGGTTGACGGCTTCGAGCGTTTTTGTATCTCCGTTGGGTTCCTTGGTGTGTCCGTTCTGGTGCGGTTGGGAGGCGAAGGAGTCGTTGTGGTTGGGGTCCGCTTCGTCGTGCTGGTAGGCGCGGTTGTCGAAGCCGGCGGGCGAGGAGGGCGGCGACGGAGGCCGGTGCTGCGGCCGCGAGGGTTCCCGCGGTGACGCGGATCTACTGTGGCTATCCATTACTTTTGGAGCGGACTGACATCTGGAAAAGGAAAGAGGCAAATTAATTGTTGTCTTTGAACGTATGTGAAATATTATGGAGGAATCAATTACTTGGAGTTGTCTGAAAAATCAAGATATCAACTTATACTCATTTCACTAAATCGGTCACTTGTTTAGCTAATTTTTGTACCTAATTAAGTCTGATCCTCATTGTTCATGTCGCCTATGTCACCTTGCTGGTTTCAATTCCAGGTTTGGTTTGGTTTCAAGTCCTGTGTAGACTTTGCATATATCAATTTAGTTTTGTAACTTTTAGTCGTGTTAAGGTCTTCCATATCATATATGCGTATCGACATAGTTAGGTATCTCAAAACATTTTAAAGCAGCCTCGATTTGTATTTAATTTACTATCAAGTAAGAAAAATACTTATAACAGGTATACATAATGGTTTTCCGTGGAGATAATGTTTCTGAAATAGGAAACGACAACAAGCTCATTGAACTAAGCAAGTACGTAGGATTTATAAACCAAACAGCCTATTACCACAATCTGTTGGTTGCGAATTGCTTCAATATCACGGCACGAAATGTATCGGTCACGCTCTATCGGTTGTCTGTCTGTGCTTTAACAATCACTGTGTAACTAACTTGTTTCTGTGCTAATAACAATAAACGAGTGAAGTATGAAAAGTGCAATTTTTACACTTCGTGGTGGTAATGTCTTGAAAACATTGCATACGTATTTTTATATTGTGCTGAATTTAGAGACGTGCGTGCAAATTATCAAAGCAAAATTTGATGTTATTGACAATATTTTGTCTGATGTTTTTCTGCTGTATGAAGAAAGGAACTTGAGTCTATGTATGTTGTAATGAAATGTAGTAAATAGAGCAGTTCTTACGAATAAAATATAACAATATTAAAAAAATACTTTTAGAGGCCAAACTTAAATACAAAATTATAGTGCAAATATTTCTTTATTTGTATGAGATTTAAATTAACATAGATGTGAGTTATAATTATTATCTGATAACTGTTTCATTCTATCTTTTATTTCTGTTTTTTGAACTCTCTTCTTTCTTTACCTACTCTGTATCTCTATGTTTGGTATGATTGTTGTTATTTCCGCATTTTTCTTTGTAAATTTTTGTTTACTAAATAAAAAAAAAGAACTAAAGTAACAGCACATAAACTTTTTCTTCTCGAACGGAAAAAGTGACTACGGTTACACGACATATCGCGTTTTTTGCGATGTTTGACGCTGATGTTTCGCTAAAAAACCAGCCTCAACAACTAGACAGCCTTATCACCGGTGCAATAAAGATTTTTGATACACTAGACGAGATGTTTTACGTTCGTTAACCTTCTGTTTAGTAAATCATAGGGTTGCCATTAACAACCACGCCCTGGATTCTGGGATTTTGAGTTTTTATTTGACACCAATACTTTGAGATATTTTATTGAAAATTATTTATTTTACTGTCATAATTTGAATTTTCTTTTATTGTATTTTCGTGAGCATTTTCGCTTTTACTTTTTCACATTTGAATATGTCACTGTAACCTATTTATTATTTCAAAATGCATGTTGTGTTCGTGAAATTGTTTGAACGGGAACTTTATATAAAAATCTAATAAACGCCACACCTTGTTTTAGCCCAGCACCTGGAAAATTATCTACGAATTCGCTCATTTTGCCACGATTTCTTTTAAATACCTTTTTAGCCTTTACCTAAAGGCCTAAAGGAGGATAAATTCGAAGTAGACAGCCCTACAAACCAGTGCGCGCCCGCCGTCCTTACTCCACATACCGCGAGGCAAGCCACCTCTTACGAATGTATTAAACGCTACTTAGCCACAGGTCTATACTGATATGCAATCCTGCTAATTAAATTATTTCATACGCATACCATACAGTATCCAATTAGCTTATGAGCTCGTGCTCTCAAAACAACGGTTTTGAAATATGTTTCTAAAACAAATTGATAGTATTGCGTTGTGTCTGAGGTAGTTTTTGTGTATGTGGCATAAGAGCTTGCAGTCCACCGGATGGTCATAATTACTACATTTTTTCTAATGTTTAAATATAACCTGGATTTTCCGATGTTTTAATATGTCCTGAGGTTCTAGAACCGGTAAATTGAGAGGGTGGTGGCAGTATTTTTTTTTAAATAAAATCAATTATCTCAATTATCTCAATGTATTGATTTTGTTTAATACATCCTCTCACTATTAGGTTTTTGTAGTTCTATTTGTATCGCAATATGGCAATATCTATATATATAAAAGGCAAAACTGATTAACTGACTGACATATCAACGCACAGCCGAAACTACTGTACCTAGAAACTTGAAATTTGGTATAGGGCTTCCTTTTATGATGTAAGTGAGCACTAAGAAAGGATTTTCCGAAATTCTACCTCCTAGGGGTTTTCGACTCCTACGCGGACGAAGTCGCTGGCAAAGCTATAAAATAACACCTTTAAAGATTTTTTTTTAAGCTACGGGCTTTCAGACTTTAACATATCTTAATAATATTTGTTAAAGCGAATCCTATTCAGTTTTGGAAAGACTTCAAACTACGATAATAAAAATGGAGACAACAAATTCCCATAACATTAGTAGCAGATTGTTGGTTACATAAGCATTAATATTCGCGGTAACCTTTAGGACGACTCAACCGGATTCCGAGCTCGGTTGGCGCAACGGAGATGCGTGTCAAAAGTCACGACATACAATAACTTTGAGAACAGACACAAGAGTAAGATGAAACACAATTTTCATTTAGGTTATTTACAGGTTTTTTAACCGATTTTTTATCCGCCATTCGCCAAAAATTCGCCAAGTGTATACGACGTGAAGGGAGAGATGACACCGACATCAATTTTTTTTTCACTTTTTACTTCATCTTGAAGTCGGTTCTATTTGTGGTGAAAATTTGTATTATACTTAGTATAGAAGTAGTATATAAGCATGGTCATGAACATATTTTGTAACACGAAATAGGAACGACGTCATACTTGATGTCGACTTTTTTTCAGTATGTTTATACATATGCGTAACCCTTCAGTATTAATGTTTCAAAAGGCTTTGTATTGTCTCTTTTTGTATCACATCTTTCTAATTCTGTTTACGTCCAAAAGCATACTTCACTTACAAGAGACAGGAGATCTTCTTGAGTCGATCGTAATTTGATAATCGTGCAATATCTAGTGATAGACAGCTACGAACTTTAAGATTCTGACATTTAACATTAGGGCCTCATACCCTACATAAACTAACTGACCCAGCAAACGTTCTTCTGCCATAAAAAATATAAAAAATGGGGTTGATGGTATAAGGGTGAAAATTTAGGGTTGTATGTATTTTGCTATGCTGAATCATAAAAATATAAAAAATAAAATTTTGGCCAAAAAAAAAAGTTTGGGATAGGCCACCCTTAATATAAAAAAATGGATATTGACCGATTCTCAGACCTCCCCGATATGCACACAAATTTTCATAAGAATCGGTCGAGCCGTTTCGGAGGAGTTTGGCAACAAACGAGAATTTTGTATA
>DWNR01004580.1:0-10771 GCA_018250455.1 Polygonus leo
CATCAGGTGGACTGCATGCTCGTTTGCTACCTTTACACAATAAAAAAAAAAAAAATCTTGAATATCGATTCAATTGAATTGAGAGATGTTTGAAATCGGTTAAAATTGCTCCTTTTTTAAAATGTATTCTTAATAATTAACATGTTTACTCTTATTGTAGTTTTGTAGCGAGTATAATCAATTTATAATATCGTATTACTGTAACCAAGCGTTTAATCTTAAAATAATATTTACTCTTAATGTGTAATCAATAATCGTAAACTAAGTGGCAAGCTGTGTTCCACTGCAAATGGATTTCACATTTTCATCGTAACATTGTTATTATGTCAAGATAGGAAAAGGTTAATCTTCAGGATCACTATTATGTATACACAAAATTCCGCAGTAAAAATAGAGCGATACAATCGCAAGTGGATGACAAAGCGACCCAACGAATTGTTAGATCGACACCACGGGATCATTCATGTATTATTCTATTGATAACAAAATATATCCTTACACTGAATCGTTAATTGCTAAAAAGGCACATTTCCATTAAATTATTCAAGACATAAGCGTAAAAGACGGTAGGTAATAACATGAGATAAAAAGTCCCGCGTTTCTTCAGAAACTTTCTGTAGAAATAATGTATGTGGATTAAAAATTAAACACTATACTTCGTCGGCTCAATGGCTCATAAACGGACACCGAAGTCTCAGTAATAGGGTCCCATTGTCACCCAGGGTACGGAACCCGGAAAGGACATACATGGAAACCCCATGTCCTTTTAGCAATTAGTGATTCACGTACAATAATCATATCATACTGCATATCAATGTTTTAATGTAAAGTGTTTTACCATCATTGTCACCATAACTTAACAGTAAGAAGTAGGAGTAATTATGTATCTCTTAAGATTTTAGTACTCTATATATATTTAAGGTTTATTAGATATGGGCCCAGTATTATTTATACTTTTCTAAAAAACTATATCTTTAATCAGTTCACCAGCTGTCTGTCTCTCCAAAATACAAAAAAGAATCTAGTTAGTAAGTTAAATCACATCCAAGTACTTAAACTGAATAAGGATTCTTTGCAAAATAATGTTCTTAATACCCACCTACTGCCGATTCAAGATATCTGAAGAATTGGAATATTTCGAACAGGTGAATTAATTAAATTTATACGTAACTCCATTCAATATAGATTCTTTGAAAATAGAAACGATGGTATGCTTTCAGTGCCATCTTCGCTCACGACTTCGCTTCGACTTATAATTTTGCCAAGTAGTAGAACCGGTATAAATGTATATATATAGAAGATACGGTTCGTCCGGGGCGGTACCATCTTCACGCCCATCGCTGCCGCTAATTCAGTTGTTTATCAGCAATTGCCATTTCGGTCGGTAACGTGTGTTTGTGGGTCGCACTTATACACAAGAGGTGCCTCAGTCCTTAAAGGTGACAACGCACTTGTGATCATCTTAAAATAGTACTTCATTTCTGACTGCGTACCTGTTTGTCACTAATAGACTATAAAAATATAATGTATTACATTAATATTGCCAGGTGGTGGAACTCATGTAGTTCGTCTGAGGAGGTACCACCGCCACCCTCATAATCCTCCGTGAAGCAATTCTTGTGTTACGGTTTGGAGAGGCGTGGTTGCCGGTATACTTATACATGACGCGAACATCTTAGTCCTCAAGGGTAGAAACGCATCTGTGATCAAACTTAGGTATGAATCAATCGTATTTGAGCATGATTACTGATGTCCATGGGCGGCAGTGGCTAGTGACTATCAGGTGGACTGCATGCTCATTTGCTGCCTTAAGACGATTAAAAACGCGTGGGCAGTTATTAACCTATTACTACCCGCTACCCCTTGGTTTCTACAAATCTGGTACAAGTCTGGTGAAGTTTAACGTACACATGACACCTTCCTTATCTTTCGAATCTTTTCATCATGCTATCTCCACTTCTCAAAATATTACTTACTAAACTCAGAATGAAGCTGAAATTTTCGAAGTACTTTATAGGAAAAAGTCAATTATCAGTTAAGAATTAATTTTGGACTATCTAAATGAACTGTCTAGTCTTGTTTGAAATACTTTTACCCTGAAAATCTATTTTATGCAACTTTAGTTTCCCACTCCCTCCTACTCGAAACTAATTGCAAAGACACTGTTCTAATTAAGTTTGAATCTTATTTTTTTTTAATAAAAATATACTGGGCGTTAGATATGAAACTATGTAACCATACTTTAACCATTTAAATGTTCTAGTCGTAGTTTAAATTTATTATATTAATCGTATTGTCTAAGAAAAACGGCACATAATGATTTTAGAGTATCAGCTTTTTTAAAATTACATGTCACATTTTAGGTATTAAGTATCATCTTATATTTATTACTTGGGTTACATCATTTAAGCGCATATCAACTTTGAAAGTCTTGTTAGGGATCGTCGAAATTTAATTATTAAGGATCTTGATCCTTCAAAATTAATGAAATTTTGACTATTAGTAATACATCAATATTAGTATCCCTGTACCCATCAAGACGATAATCCATTAACATAAAGTAACCAAATAGATATGCGTGTTAGGGAAGTTTTTTAGGACGCGAGAGCAAGAACGGCCATTATACAGATTTGCCATATGTACTAATTTGTCACATTCAACGGTATTCATTTGCAGAATTTTTTTATTATCAATTTTCTTTGCGCCATTAACAGATGCAGACATTAGTTCACGTTTACATCTAAAGAAAACCAATATTTTAGGTGCTCTTTGCCTCAAACTCGACTCTTGAAGGTGTCAGGTGCACCTAACGACTTCCATCTCGTTTTGGAAACTCCATGATGAACATATGATTTACACATGTTTTACTGCTGTGCTCAGCTGTCTCTTGATTGAACACTATAGTATTCGATGTCTGTCTTTTGCACACCCCTTCCAAAAAAGGTGAGTACACAGTATTTCATTCAGACTAGATTTTCTTTCCAAGCTACTACCATCTAACGTTATCGTGGTATCCAGCTTATTGTCTGGGCGACAATGCATGGCTCTGGTCTAGGGATATTAGGACAAGAAAACGATTAATTTAGGAGTACCCACATAGAGTACTGCTTCCACCTCTTGGCGTCGTAGTGTTCGCTTGCTCTATTTGAGCTTATACTTCAGAAATTTAGCCTCTTGAGCGAAATAGGACAATTCTGTGTTTTCTCCGAGCCCTATTAGGGAAATATAATAGAAACTTCTCTGTGGCACAACTTACCAAAGGATGAAGTTCTATTCAAGTTTAGGTCCATGTCATTAGGACATAGGTCATCTACGGTTATCGCGTAACTTCCTACTAAGTACGTGCAAGATGAGGAATGTTTCCTCCCGAAGTATTGCCGGAGCGTTGTTACGTAGGATTCTTAAAAAAAGTTCGAAAAGGGCTCTTTCATGCCAGAGCCAGTGATGCATTGCGGCAGCTCCTCTGATGTTACAAATGTCCTTAGGTGACGGTGTCCACGTGGTTATGAAAAGTTTGACTTGGTCTTAGTCTTTTAAAATTTTAGCTAAGCTGTTCTTGCTCTCAGGTCTTCATTTTATTTATTGTACTTTAGGATATGTAGACTAGTTAGTCATAGTATTTAAAGTTACGATTAGTTCCTTTTCTTTCTTATATGAATGATTTTAGGGACGTACTTAAAATTTGAAATGAATATTAACTTTTTAAATCTTTTTAATATTTACTTTTTAAATCTTTATGACTGACTGATGAGATGTCTCGAAATCAGAGTCTCAAGAATTCGATTTACGTTATATTATTTATGTTCTTACTTTCAAAAAATTAGTTTCCAATGATTATATATCGGATCTTTATTCATTTGGTTTTCATTGATATTACGTGAATATATGAATATTTGTTATGTAAGTTTAGAACCAATATAAAAGTATATGTGGCTTGCTTATTGTGAGATTCTAAGTCGTAGACTTCTAAAATGCATTCGATAAGACCATAAAACTATAATTTGCCACGAAACGCCATGCCAAAAATATTTAAACGGCATTTGCAACAATTTAAATCAAAGATGTCGAAGCTAGTCTTAAACTCGTTGCATACTTGGATTCTGTAATGGAAAATTATTTATTGAAATCAATCTGCAAAAATTGGCTTCTTTGCAACAATTTTGTACAGGTGTAGTACTCTTTAATAGCTGGGCGTATCTGCGATTTAAGTTGTTTCGGATTTTGCGATTCATTTAATATCCCTAAAATATGTTTTGTTTCTTGGCTTTCAACAACCTTGTTAACAGATATTTTTATATCTGTTGTGATTACTTGCTTTAATGTTTTCATAGAAAAAGAACTTATGTGTTTCTTTATATTGTTGTATAAGATATGTAACTACTAACATGTACTAACTATTCTGTACTAACGTGACTGATAAACCTGATATTCAGCCATTATATGCAAATATGATATAAGACATTATAAGCAAATAATTTATACAATCATGGTCTTTGGCATGTATGTTTCTCTAAATAGTTTTCTAAATTGGTAAAAATTGTGTAATTTAAACGAATAGTTCAAATTTAATTGTCACTTGTATTGAAATGTTATATTGTAATGAAATGTTCATTATATGAACAATCATTGAAGTGTGATTTCAAATTTTAAGTAAGTATTTCAGATATTGTAAAAATATATACGGAGGTTTAATTTTATCATTTTTTTTTTTTCATTTTTATTCTTAAGTTTGAATAGTTGCACTTTTTTCAAGTAATTTGTTATGTAATTTCATTATGTATCGTATATCTAATTACATATTATAATATTACTCATCAACTCATTTATATTTAAGTAGTTGGTAAGTTTTGTTTATTTGCGGGGGGTGTAGGCGTTTAAGTCTATGGGTGCATTACGTCTATCGAGTTGCGATGTTTCTGATATTATTGAAAAAACATAATTGAAGGTGGGCTTTTATATTATCAAAACTATATTGTGTATAACTCTGGCGCTAGTGTAAGCTGGCAGGTTCTCTTTACTAAAGCACTTTTAATATACCTACAATATGTTAAAGTATGAAGTAGCGTATTAAGCAATGGAAAAGCGTAGTCCATCTACTTCATTATACAACTAGCTATATGTATTTACAAAATAGCAATCGCTGTTAGCTTTTCAAGCTTAGCCGTGTGCGAGAGAGACAGACAAACTTTTCATGTTGCGAATGCAGTGTGACATTACGCACGATTGCCGTGCGCTTACTAACCACCACGCGCCAGCTTTTGTTAATTTGCTTGTAATCACTATTTGAGTCCATAGTTCATTAAATCATCTGAAGATCTGAAAAGGCATCGGAATATGGATTATCTATTATTATTATTAACGACCTCTCCTATATAGATCTACTGAAGTTAGATCGCATGTTGATACCATATTCAGTCGTTTCTTCGTTATTGGACGTATGCAATCGCCCTTTGTCTTCTGCATACATATACTTTTACCAATTGTCGACCAATTAGTAACCAATTTTGAAAGCGCTCCAACTTTATTCGATTTCGTGATTGACCAAGGCAAATTATTCTCAGAATTAGCAATGGGCAGGCCAAGTCGTTTGTAAGACGGATTACCGATGGGGTAGAGGTATCCTCGATTAAATACCACATCTCCCGGACATCTCCCTACCAGATGGACAGAGCGATAGTGAAGAAAGTCGGTTAAATAGCATATCCAGTAGTAGCGGACTTAGAAAGACTAATAGATAAGAACTTTTCTGTCAGGTACAAGCTATCAAGGAGCAAAAAACTAAGCTTAACTCTTTCGAACTAAATCTTTAGGCTCTTTTTTAAAGATTATGACAGATACTGAAATAGTTCTTATGAACTCTTATCTCCGATTCAAAGTATGATTTTTTTAGAGAATTTTTTATCGTCTTTTTGCTGATCCCGGAATACATTTTTTACTAGTAACGTCAAATTTCTAATAGTTAAATTGTGGCCTGCATTAAAAATATCTCAATATCTCTCAAGTTGGATCGTGTTACACATAAAATCAAATCGGTTAAGAGGCTTCGGAATTTATCCCGAACGTAAAACTTGGTTCGAGATTTTTATATATAAATACTTGAAGAATATAATGGAGGCATGCATCTACTTAATTCTTCCAGATTAGGTCCGCTGTCGAACAACTTTTGGAACCAACTAGAACTAGGAGGTAAGTTTCCACTGCTAAAAGTTGCAGCATTGTTATAATTCCATCATCGCCGTGCGCCTTGTTTTTAAGTTGTTATGTAGTTGTTTGTGTAAGAACTTGACGAACAACTGGATTAGGTCTCAAAACTTCGTTAGCAGTTACCAACTTGATGTGAGTTTCGTCTACAATCACCTTGAAGGCATCTAGCTGTAACTAGAAGTATATACGCTATGGTTTTCGACAGGTGTTGTGAGGATCTAGATTTCGTAAAGCGGGTTCTCTTCAGTTTTATGTCTGTATTCATTTCCGAGATTTAGTCTTCTGATTGAAATATAATCTCCGTTATTCTGTAATGCCAAGCCACTGGTCGCTACTTATCCAGTTCCATAGTATTAAAATATTTCTTTTTCAATTAAGTTCTTAAAATTTCTTAAAATTCTTTTATTGATATAACAATGTCAATTTTATACATGGGTACGTTCTGCTTGTCGTCGCAGATTTGACGATCATCGCTAATTTCAGCCAGGTGGTAGAACTCATGTAGTTCGACCGGGGAAGTACCACCGCCAACCTCGTAATCCTCCGAGAAGCAATTTATTGTTTTTCGGTTTGGAGAGGCTTGGTTGCCGGCTATACTTAAACGCGAGGCATACAGCTTAGTCCTCAAGGATAGCAACGTATCTGTGGTCAACCTCAAGTACAATTTAATCGTATTTGGGTATAATCACTAATGTCCATGGGCGGCAGTGACCGCTTACCACCAGGTGGACTAGATGCTCGTTTGCTACCTTAAGATGAAAAAAAATCAGCCCATTTTTAGAATGAGTTTCCTAGCATCACCTTTCTCGTATAATCATGGTCTGAGGAATGGAGCATCATTGTTTCTATCACAGTTATTTAAAGTAAGTTAGTTGGTTATGTTTAAAAGAAAATGCTGCCTCTTGTGGATAAATTCCAAAGGCGCCTTCTACGTTGTCCATTTCATTTTGTTATTTATCGTATTATTCAACATGTCAAGTCAGGATAATTGTTTCTACAATTTGGTCTTTCTTTTTGGTTGATTGTTACTTTTTGTGTTTCTTATATACCCGAGATGACAGGTTATACAAAGGACATAATTATCTAACTCAGCCTCTCTTATAGTTGATACAATAGAAAAATCTCATGAAAATGCAAATTATATACCTACTATACCTGTATGAATTACCGTTTTCCCTTCGTATTTCAGAACTGGCTTAAGATCTAAACTTTGAATGTTTATTAATATCTAAATATATGATTGTACGAAGTAATCAGATGGTCGGGTAACATCTTATGGGAACTATTTCGGGTCGCAAACCATATCCCGACTCCTTACTGGATACTGATGGAACTTAACTTTCTTTCTGGCATTCATTATTTCCAGTATGCAAGTACAATAACAAAGCAAGCGATTTTAAATTATTTTTCAAAATGCGGATAACATAAATTTCACAAGCAACTATCAAAGCCTTTTAGGTTTAATTTTGTATATTTGATAATACAGTCTAAAAGGACAAAAATACTATATATCTCGGATTTTTACAGGTTAACGTTTTTAGTAAGGCCACGTGTTTTGCCGCGTGGCCAGTGATCATATTATCATCTGAGAGCTACGCTCTTAATATCGCTTTTATCCTAACACATCTAGGGTGCGATTGGAATATAGACCACTCTCCTGCAATATGTCCTTTGTCTCATCTGCCACCGAGTAGTATTGTATTGTATCTATATGATTAAATGTATTATTTCAAACATCATCGACACCTTCAACATGTTTTTTATAATATCTCTTTTATTCATACGAGATATGAACGTAATGCATTAAGTAAGTCGGCAAATCAACATGCACCTGATAGTACAAATTAATTTATAGGTTGAAAATACGGGATTGACCGCAGTAATAGCGTCGCCGAAACCCGCCTTCTCATAAGAGTAACATTTAGGGGATCGTCGCTTCTCTCATGAAGTTGGACGTTAGCATGTAGCCGGAGCGTGAGATGTAATGGGCTTGATTCTAAGTACATCAGTTCGTGCGTTTTCATATGACTGTAAAAGCTGCGGTTAGGATTTGGTCACATTTTTACTAAAAGGTCACATTTTATATCTCGGCCCCCGGAACTAGCAGTATATTTTTGAATAGCAACGAATGGGACTATTGTATGTATGTATTCGATTATTTACTACTCCAAATAAAAAAGTTTAAATTGACCATAAATATAATCAAAGATTAGATTCAACACCTTTTACGTAGATCATCAAAATGTATGAATTCAAGGATTTAAGGTGCAAACCTGGACAAGTTTCAACAGACAGCAAGGGTCCGACGCGGTCCGCAATTACGATGATAGACACAAATTGTATTCGTAGCTATTTGGATGCGTGTCAGCCAAGACGCTCGACATGGTAATGTGCTTATTTCAAACCTACGGCATGTGCACAATGATATTGCCGTTTTCATTTTTCCAAGCAGCGCACTTATGTATAATTTCCGTGTCGGATTTTCGTGTCGCTGACTTTAAAAAATCGAGAAATTGGTCCTATAAATCAAAATAATGTAAAAACTAGAAATGTGTGATAAATAAACACTCCCCACACATAAAATACACATTAATTTATGTGGGTCTATGTACTAATTTAATTTTTTGCTGTTTTTATCAAAATTAGATAGAAAATGATTGGACAAATGCATTCTATAATGGGACAAATAATATTTACAAAGGATTATTTTTAAAATGATATATTAGCCGAAGTGTACGTTTCGGATTATGAATATGTGGTATTGCCTTGTAATATGACAAGCGATTGATGATAGGTATTATCTGGTGTAAATAAAAGTGATGGAAAAGAATCAGCCTCATTAAACATCTGATGTTTTGTGCTTGATCTTGTTGCATACCTCAGCTTAGTTTTAATATTTTTATAGAATAAGGTTAGGTTTAATCGAGCATGTATCATTAGTCTCGAGAATATGTAGCGGTTAAGTGACTTCATCTCAAGCATTTAAAATAAATATTAAAAAACTAATCTTATTGTATATTTTTTTTATTTAACACTTCACCTCAGATAGTCATTTTTAACCATAAATTTTGCTGTAAAAAGCTTTTTATTTTAATTTTACTTTTGTTGAAATAAAAATGTTTGCTTATAACCCAATCCTTGTATAGTTTGCACATTTTATTTAAGTTTTTTGTTTTGTTTTGATTAAGTTGTTTATTTTATTTTGCTTAAGGTATTTTTGTTTTAATTTGTTTGTATCATTATTACATCAATAAATTCCTCGACTACAGCTCAAGCATAATACACAATTGATATTGAGTTTCATAAAATGGATGTACATAAAAATAGAGCTGAAAATAGAAAACCTTAACATTTAATAGCAATAGAAGAAATTCCAAGGGGACCAAAGTAATCAGGTATTTTTAGAGAAAATACGTCTCAAGTACTTTCACGAATACACACTATGCAATTATAATTGCTAGCTTAATTCTTGATATTTTAAGAAGGACTCATAATAATTATATGAGATGAAATTTAAGGAAAATAAAAACAATAGATTTAAAAGGAAACAACATATATACATCAACACAACTACTTAGACTTTGGTACTTTTAGGAAAATATGTCAAGTTAAGTAACACCTCTACATTGTTAAGTGTGAGAAACAAAATAACAGGGTAGAACTTCGTGATAGGACACATCAACAAACCCATAATTATTTAGTATTTTCTTATATTCAAGGATACGTATTGTATTTAAAGTTGGTTATACAGTTAGTGGAGTACATTCCATTGAACGTCCTCTCAGTAAGTCATCAGAGTCCTTCAGACTCTGATGGATTCAGTTCCAAATATTATATAAAATTATGAGCATAAATTTTACACATATTCAATCGAAGAATATAATTTATGACACTGCTAAGTAGGGAAGCTACCAATTTATAAAAGACTAGCTGACTTCGTTTGCGTCACATAAGAGAACGTAGGTAAAATTGTCTCCATTTATGCAACATTTTTCGTTGATATTCCGCTCCTATTGGTCGTATCGAGATGTTATATAGCATATGGCCTTCCTTAATTTACAGGCTATCCAACGCTAAAAGATTTTTTTTCGAATCAGTAGTTCCTGAGATAAGCTAGTTTGAAAAAAACAAACGACTCTTCAGCTTTATATTATTAGTATAGTTACTCTGTACTATTCGATAATTGGAAAACTTTTTTGTATATAAATCGTCACTGAAAAATGAATAGTAAACAGATTTAATTGAAATAAATTATATTGATATAGAAATAAATGGGCTACGTCTCCTTATCACACACCTTAGTACCCATGAGGCATGATAGGCTAAAAGGCGCAAGTTGATGCAGCACTGCAATTTAAAATGTTCTCTCTTTGGCTTCTATCTTAAGGTTCTATCTTAGGTATACTACAGCAATATGAGAATATTATCAATTTAACAATAATTTATTCTAGACTTTTAATTTTTTACTACACATATACTGTTACTATTAGTATATATTATACTAGCTGTGCCCGCGGCTCCGCCCGCTACCCCTCCTTTTAGGGGTTGAATTTTTATGGCCTAAAAC
>DWNR01004581.1:0-10771 GCA_018250455.1 Polygonus leo
ATTTAACCTTGTTCAATATTCTTCAATCATTATATTGTTAACATCTAATACTATCTTGCACTAATGCTTTTAGTACAGTCTATGCTAGTTTTGTAACAGATGTCCACTGGTCCATCTTGTATCATAATATTAGAATATTATACGTAATTATATATTACACTAGCTTTTGCTCGCCACTTCGTCCGCGTAGAAATCCCCCCAAAACAAACCCCTTGGGGGTAGAATTTCGAAAAATCCTTTCTTAGTGAGAAAGTGAGCTTACATCATAAAAGGAATCCCTGTAACAAATTTCAAGTTTCTAGGTACAGTAGTTGCGGCTGTGCGTTGATATGTCAGTCAGTTAGTCAGTTTTGCCTTTTATATATACAGATATCATTCTTTTCTATCTACATTCAGCATCGCAATATAAAATAGATATTGTGACAACCCTACATTCCTTTGGTTCGTTATGTTCATTCTACGTTCGGCAGCGAGCTCTGTAATCTATCTGCGCCCAATAGTTTTGCATACGAAAACTTTGTACCCCTTAAATTCTTTTATACCTTCTTAATATTCAAAGCACGTAAGTAATATACATATGTTCGTGTGTATCTGGATGTGCTTGTGTGTGTGGGCGTGTGTAGTGTCGTACCTGGGTTTTATATAATCAAGTATTTTTGAGTTAAAAAACAATTCTTGTTTTTTTTTTTAATTGTTTATATTAAGTCACCTAGTAACATAGGAAAGCTTGCGATTTAATTTTGAAATTTTGGTCCAATAGCTCGGGGCTAATTATATTAATACCTACTATTTTTAAAGGATGCTTTGTTATTTTCTGTCTGTCTTTTGCGCATATGATACATAAAACAATGATACATTAGGCAATGACAAACATTATATAAAAACTAAACAAAGCGTAGCAATGCCAAATAAACGAATTTTGTACACTTTTTCATTTCTTTATCCGTTGTTAAGCAAATTAATAAAATTATCTCTTCTAGCGTCATATAAGTAAACCGGCTACGGTGCACGATTGATGAGACCCGCATTCACTGATGAAGTGGACCGATTGCAATGAAAAAATCCGAGTGCTAATGAAACTCACATAGCCTGAGAGATTTTAAAAAGAAAATTACATCGTTAATGTTCTATCCCATCATATAAAGGTAGCAAACGAGCATGCAGTCCACCAGATTGTAAGTGGTCACTGCCGACGGACGACTAAATGATAACCAAGTTTAATCACAGATGCGTTGCTACCCCTGAGGACTAAAATATTCAACCTTGTGTAATAGCTGGCAACGCCGCTCCAAATCGAAACACAAGGATTATGAGGGTGGCGGTGGTACCTCCTCGATCGGTACCAATCGAGCATGCAGTCCACTTGAAGATAAGTGATCATTGCCACCTAACCCATAGACATTGAATACGTACGCGGGGTTGATTACAGATACCTCCAAGGACTAAGTTCGCCTCGTGTGCGTGTAAGTATACCGGCGAGTGTAAAATCTGCCAAATTCCACATTTGGCCATAAAAAGCGAGAAAAATGCGTCTCATTTTGTTATGCGACTTGTGCCCATATGTGGGACAATAAGGAGCTTGTGATAATAGTAAACAGTCAGAATTAAGCACTGCCAGATAATTTGACAGTCTGTCTCAAATCTCGGAACTCGAATAGGGTCGAAATCAATCTGTTTCTTCCACTTCAAAAACACTTGTGAGTTAAGCCGTTTTTTCCTTAACAAATGTTACGAGAAATATAAATAGCAAATTTCGTTTTAAAGGTTATAGTAACATTTAAAAACAAAACTCTCAAAATAGATTTTACTTTAATAGAACAGTATAAAATATTTATAGAGAAAGTTAAAAATTATATAGAAGTAGTTAATCATAGATTAAAAATGATTCCCGTTTGGTCACAACTTTGAAAATAAGGTGAAGAATGGCGAAACTTTGGTACTTTAGAGTTTAGCTCGCCGGAATTAAAACATTAAGTAGGTACTAACTCCTGCAAACTTAAAATAAAGTTGTTTTCTAAATGGAGTTATTAACAAAATAGCGATTTTATTACATACCAAGATTATATAAATATAAAAACAGTATTGATATTCGGTATTACCTACATTTTTTTGAAATGTGATAGTTTGGAGGTTTGATTGCAAATTCAAAAAACGTTTGAAAGGGTTTTAATGAAATTTAACGTAAAGATATTTTCTAAGCTGGGATAACATATATGATATGGAGATAAAAACTAGTATTATTTCTTTTCATAACTATTTATGTTTGCAGAAATGATTTTTAATGGCTAGATTTTTACAGAGCTGTGTCTTATTCTTTTCAAACGACGGTGTAGTTTACCTCAGTGTAAATGATTAATGCAAGTAAGAAATTTAAGTCTTTCCTAAGGCTTAATCCTCCCATTTATTTTGCAATACGTAAGGACTAAGATGTTCGCCTCGTATCTGAATATGGCCAAAATCCACCCGAAATATAAGAAATCAAAGAACTACTGATTCAAATTAAGAAGTTCTTTTAGTGTTAAATATAACATTACGCTACGACCGATATAAGTGTCAACGAAAAAGGTGAAAATTTATGCTTAATGTGGCAGAACAACGTTTATCAGGTCAGCGAGTGTGAGAATAAACGTGATCTAAACATCTACCTTTCCTGGTTGAATTATATTGAGTTCTTCAATTTATTTTATTATTTATGTCGTATAAAAAAGAAAGTACGTAAACATCAATATTTCTTTATGTCACTGAAAAGCGTTCTCTGTTATACGTAAATTGCCGATAATGCTTTGACGACTAGTTCCATGAAAAGAGGTTCGAGTTTAAGCGTACAAAGTACGAAGCTCTTGAGTAAACATCCGATATACCTATTGTATAAATATTCCTATTTGTTTGTGATCCGCTCAGTCGATTAGGCACGTTTCTATTTCGGTTCGGGGCTTCGCAAATGTTATCACGAAACAATGAATACACAATATAATATGTTTGTAGCTGAGAATAATCAACAATATTACGATCGTTATTTTTAGCTGACTGAAACATTCGTCTCGTGTTCCAACTAAATCCAAAGAATTGGTTTTGAAAGATTATGCGTGTTAATATGTCCGTAACTCCTACATTTACCGGGTTGACGAGTTCTTGCACTTATTTTTTTCATAAAATAAATTAATGTTAAAAAAAGACCTTTTTATAATCAAGCTTTTATTTAATTGCCCTAAAAAGAAGAAAATGAACTTTGAATTAAATGAAACCAATCAATTTAGTACATGTCTTACACAATTTATTAAATGATATAAAAGTTTGTCGCGAGATTTTCATATTTTAAAGAAAACATTTACTTTCATAGAATTACTTATAATATGTCAAGCAAGACTAGTTGGTACACAGGCAAATAATATATTTTGCAGATGTGAATAATCAATAATACTAAGTAGTGTTTTTAATCAGTTCAGTCATCACTTTCCTTGTCATTACCAGTGTTTTTTACAACATTTGTAAAATGATTTAGGATTTTAAATACAATTTCTCTTGACAACACAGAGATTTCATTTTTAGGCCCCGTTAGAGCTATACCTTAGCGCGTTCGCGCTTAAGGCATGCAATATCACGATCGTTATTATATCTGTTTGTTCTACTTTTTATTGTTCTGCACCCAAAGTACTATTACTAAGATTTCGTTGTCCATTTGTCCGTTCGTCTATCACGTAGATGTATCTAGGGATCGTTATAGGTGATTCATTACATAGTGTGTGATTCCACTATAACAATACTGGTAAATACTTACGTAACTGCAATCGAGTTAATGTATAAATTTGTTTCCCGAGTTGCCTAAAGAAAGTGAAACAGCTTTTCTAAATATCGTTAACGTAAGCTTATCTTATACCTTTAAACGAGCAATTCTTGTATGTATGTATGTATATAAATATATATCAACGATCTCGGAAACGGCTCCAACGATTTTCTTGAAATTTTGTATTTAGGGGGTTTCGGGGGCGATAAATCGATCTAGCTAGGTTTCATTCTTAGAAAAGCTCAGGCAATGAACAACGTGAAGTTAAGCTATTCAACAATAGATGGCGCTGCTTATGTCAAAAATATCCGAGCGAAGCTCGATCGCCTTGTTAGTATCTATATATATAAAAGGCAAAACTTAACGATTAACTGACTGACATATCAACGCACAGCTGAAATTACTGTACCTAGAACCTTGAAATTTGGTACATGGTCTCCTTTCATGATGTAAGTGAGCACTAAGAAAGGATTTTTTGAAATTCTACCCCCAAGGGGTCTTCGACTTTTATGCGGATGAAGTCGTTGGAAAAATAGTATAGTATATGACGAGTATTGTTCGTATGGAACTCTTTCTTGTGTAACTTCTATTATCCGATTCGCAATTGGACAATATTATTAATGGCATGTAAATAATAATACTATTTTTAACGTGTTTTAAATATTTAAAAATGTAAACGACAGACTGAAGTCTTCATAAATCATTTTTTAAATTTCACTTTCCATAAAACGCTTTATGATTCGACGTAGTCAAAGGTCTTGTAAAAGAATCATTTCTAATTTTAACAGTGCTCTCGCAAATTGGCTTGACGTTGGCTGAAACAAAATGTACTACGAGAAAGAATACTAAAGAGTGGATGGGCCGGGCTTAAAATAGAGCGGGCTAATCGCTTAATCCACCCGATACCCGACAAACGCTTTTAACATAACTGACTGCTTCACTTTGCGGTACTTGTATTACAAATTATAAGTAAACATTGCGTTAAAATCTACGAGTACAGAAGGTAAATATTATTATATGTTATACTGACCTGGCAAACGATGTTCTGCCATATACTGAATTTCCCGTAGGAATGAGCGATTTTCTCGCAGTAAAAAGTATTCTAAATGTTGACCAGGCTTAGTATCTATACACCAAAACACCAAAAAAAGTTTCATTCGAATCCGTCCAGTAGTTTCGGAGATTAGCCTGGACAAACAGACAAACAGACAGACAAAAAAAATTAAAAAACATTGAAAAGTGTTCTAATACTATTTTAACATCGCTCCCATTTAGTTTCTAGTAAATATATTCAATTTATTTTGTCGAATTTTACTGTTTTATTATATGTATAGATTTGGTTCTTAATTCATGTTATTCCCTTATATTTTGTTTGTTCTTTTCACAATAAGACGATGAGCAAGTGAGTTATGTGACTAACATTTTACAATCAAATCAACTGATATGAGAATGTTCCGTAATTTACAAACGCAGCCGTCTGGTTTTTACGGTCCTCAATAATAGATGCAATTTTTCGCAATTCTCTGATAGCAACGCATCACTTGACCTCGAGTACAACTTCACGTATCAGCCATTGATTAAAGACATTGATGGGCAATAGTGACCACTTACCACCAAGTGGACTACATTTTTATTTGCAACATTTGTACTATATAAAACCTCCATTCATATTAAAACAATATCAAATCCTCTTTTAAGGCTATCGACAAGCAGTAATTAATTATGTTTGATATGTAACTTGAATTAACGCAAGCAAACACTGATCGGCTTAATTATGTTGAATCAAATTCCCTTTGAAGTGAGTAGTTTCCGGCCTTAAAGCTTGTTCTGTGATCACTGTCTCAACACAAATGGGCAATACATATTAGACTTGTAACATACTAACACAAATATAAACATTACTTAAACCTACCTCCGTAAAACAATTCTTGTGTTTCGGTTTGGAGAGGCGTGGTTGTCAGCTATACTTATACACGAGGCGAACATCTTAGTCCTCAGGGGTAAGTATACTTACGCGCATAACGGTAATAAGGATAACGCATCTGTGATCAAACTTAGGTAGATTTAATTCTGCTTGGGGATGATTACTGATGTCCCTGGGCGGTAGTGACTACTTACCATTAGGTAAACTGCGTGCTCGTTTGCTACCTTTATACGATAATAAAAACTCTTACGCTTCTATAGTGTAAATTTATTGAATACTTATTTATTACGGGATAATATACCCTTCTGAATATAGCAAATAATTTTTACATGCTGGCAAATCTGCACATCTCTCCCCATGACTAGGGGAAGTCTAGGACATACTCCAACGCTGCTTCGTTGAAGATTAATTAGTCAACGTTGTCGACAATTATTTATTGTGTCCTTAATTGCTTATTGTAACATAGTTTGTAGTTTGAAAATAAAAAATAATTCATTTGGTTATTCAAAGGAAATGTAGGTACCTACTAAGAGTATTAGACTGTGTAAAAAAGTGTAGGTGAAACTTAATATTATTTTTCTATTGACTGACGAAATATAATAGTAAGTCTGTAGCTTATGGCCAAACTTAATGATCTGTAAAAGGGAATTTGATTAACTGCTATCTTTGTTCAGATTAGGCTGAGTAATATAAGGTCTTTTATGATCGATGGAATTGGAGTAAAACGTAAAACGTACAATGAAAAGTCATTTGTATAACTAGTTTTATATTTGATCAATTAGGGCGTTTTTATCGCATAAAAATTGCAACGAACATGCAGTCTACCTGTTGGTAGTGGTCACTTCCGCCCATGGATATTATTAATCATCCGAATGTATCGTACGTTTGAATGCTAATAATTCTGGTGTAACCTAAGGCTGTGTATTAACTCTGTTAATTTTGCATATCAATGACATACTAGAACAAGTTAGTACCATTCACATCTGTAAATTAAGAACTATGCCATAGGTCATACGAAAACCACTTGGTCCTTTGTGGAGGAAAGCAGTATGTGAAATTGAAAATTTCTCTTGAGCGGTTTTCGGAATAAGGGGAGTCATTGCTATTAAGTAAGACATAGATTTGCGGTTGATGACGTTTCAAACCACTTATTGTGAATCTGGACATAGAACAATATTATTTGTTTAAATACGATATATTAAAAAAAACTACTAACAAGTCGCCTACAAGACGTCATTGATTTATAAGAAGACTATCAATAGTCCATGTAAACAAAAGAAATTAAAACAAAATAAAATATTTATAACTTTTCCTTTCATGCATGTACAAAGATTACGTATTACAGGTGCTTAAATATGTACCTATGCAGCTATTTAAAGGTATGTGTATAAAACAAAAAGCTTTTAAAAGGCTGCGTCCTCTCGATACCGCTGAAACCTGCATTTAGCAAACATAAAGGCTCTGCGGCTCGGGGCTAAAAGCAATCCAGTTTGTAATACGTCTCTAGTTCTTTTTATAGTATACAAGTAGCAAACAAGTAGGCATCCATTTGATGGTAAGGGACTATTCACCCATTTTGTTATCAACCCAAAGAGTTTGACAATAAATTCGTTGCTACCCTGTTGTTAACTTTCATCACGAATTACAGAATAGAATACATAGTTTCATGACTGAGTAAAATTTATACAAAAAACCGAGTTGTCAATTAACGTGGTAGGTACTATCACACCCTTCACTCTTACATACATACATACATCGTTCACACTCATGTAGTTCAACCGGGGAGGTACCACCGCCACCCTCATAATCCTCCGTGAATCAATTTATTGTGTTTGGAGAGGCGTTGTTGTTGGCTATACTTACAAACGAGGCGAACATTTTAGTCCTCAAGGGTAATAGCGCATTTGCCGTCAACCTTGGGTCAATCGTACTTGGGGATGACTACTAATGTACATGGGCGGCACTGACCACTTACCATCAGGTGGACTGCATGCTCGTTTGCTACCTTTACATAATAAAAAAAGAACCAAATAATCACACGCTGACACCAAAAAATTACATAATATACCTATTTATAATTGTCTACATTGTAGGCAGCCTAGGAAACGCTTATTAAAATCCCAACGAAGTGGAAGTAATTTTAAGAGTGAGAGGAACAAATAAGATTTTGCGATATAAACTCCTTTCGGGAAGTGAAAATGAGTTTAAAACACTTTAAGTAAAGCACTTTTGATTTAAAATTTGTATGCTTTTCTTTTTTGATGAGAATAACAAACAAAAGAGGATGTAAACTTTTCAACTATCTTCCATTGCCATCAACTAATTATACTGTTGTGCCATCTTATTGTCAGTAAAAGTTAGTATTAGATGGAATAGTTTACATTAGGTTGTTAGCATTAATTGGTATTACGTCTGAAGCAAGTTTGAACGTCTGTTAGTAAGTATGTATTAGTGAAGGACCAGTTAGTAACTTAAGTTCGAACCTCTCTATATGTAACAGTGAAGGTACCATTGTACCTACTAAGTATTGAGATGATCTTGTCTTTTGTAAGTAAGTTGAACATTTCATAGATTTATGGCTTCAAATTCTTATAAAGCAACTTCAATAAAGGGTATAACGGTGAAACACTGTGTGAAATTTTTATCACGTTTCTAAAATTTCTAAAGTTTATTACCTTTATACCATCAAACTGAGAGAAGTAAGATGGTAACCCCTTAAAGAACTGAGATGGTTTTATAAGTATAAGTGTATAGGTGTAATAGATTATCATACATAAATTCACAGATTTACGTCCTTTCCTAGATTTTTGGCCCAAAAATGCTTATGAAACAACTACTAGGCTAGACAAAGAGGTGTCATTATGTAACACTCTAGGCGAAACTTTTATGACTTATGACTTGTTTCCATTTTTTACATTTTGCTACAAATTCAAATTGACGCGCATTAGCAGCATACCTACTCGTAAATAACAATAACTCTTTACATTACTTTTTTGTTGTTCCTGGCTAAATATGACGAGCGTAGAGTAATTTATTTTAAACTAGCTATGCCCGCGGCTCCGCCCGCGTGGAATTAGGTCCGCGTTCATATTATATTATACAATTCTGAAATAAAAGTAGCCTAAGTTATTCCTTATTTCATCAGCTATTTGGCAGTGAAAGTCCCGTCAAAATCGGTCCGTTCTAGAGATTATTTTGAAATGTTATTTTGGTATATGGACCATGACTGCACATCCATTTATTTTACAGGCATTTAGTAAAAAGCAGTTATTTTTCTATTACAAACAGACATTCCAATTTTATTTATTTGTATAGATTAATAAATAACTTAATAACGTACCTTCTTAGTTGTTTCTTGCTGAGTATAACAGTCATGAGAGCGAGGTTCGCGGAGATGCCGAGTCCGGAGAGCGCGAGCAGCGCCACTGCGCTCGCAGCGCCGCCTGGCGGACACAGTCTGGTATTGTTCATTATCGAGGCGTTCGTTGCAGCCGACGAACCGTAGCGGAGGTTAGCTCCTATCATAGCCACCGCTGAACCTGCTGGAATTATCAATTGATGAGTATTGTATCCATCATATATATCAGGCTGCTTGAGCCCGATTGTCTAAAGTGCATGAGATAGAGAGTAGAGTTTTTTCCAATTTACATTTTCGTACTTTAAAAATAATTATTTACAAAACCAGAGTGGTCTAAAATTGTATATTAATGTAATGTGTACTTTCTCTTCGTCGTTTTCTTCATTACTGAAGGTCGTGCCCGTTCTGGTAAGTCTCGGTGGATATTCTGTATTGCGTACATGATGCGTGGTATATGATGTAGCACAAATCGAAAAAAGTTAAAATGACTAAAGTGCAGTTAGGCTACTCTGGTTCTAGCAGCCTTATGTGTATATGAGATATTATCTAACAGATTGTTAGATATTAACACATAAGATGTATAAGGCAATTTATTATTTAATGTTACCAATACAGCATTGGGATCTCTTAAATTAAAATATAAGGTCCTTAAAGTAAAATTTAAAGGCGTCGCAACCTATTTTATTACTAAGTACTATGAGTATCTTTAGACATTATTTCCGATAAACTTATCATGTAATCACGAAAAACTCACGTGCACTAAACAGTTTTGTATAAAGTAACATCGCAAACTTATAATTATCATAATTCTGTATTAAACACTATGTAAAAATACGGAGCTAAAGATGCTTATCATAAGTACCCAAAAATAAAGTAACGATAATGGGAAATGTTATCAAAATATTTATAGTCAAAGTACAAAAGTTAAATAAACTCCATTAAAACTGTAGCTGATTAAAATATTCAAAGAGAGGCAATTTTAAATCAAATTTTAAGCCTGTTCCCGCTTAAAGTGCCTTCCACATCTAATGAGGCATTAAATCAATTAGGAAACTTGGCTCCTTGGTAATTAGTAAGCAACATCTTCACCGGGAACGAAGTTAAATTTCTTTTCGATATTCCGTAAAGAAAACTAAATGGAACCAATTTCTTGTAACAAAACTAGTACTTATTAAAAGGATTTATATGCATTTCAAACAAAACAAAAGATTTATATGCATTTAAAACATTTTCAGAGCTAAAACCTCTTCGAATTTCGTGCCAAATTAATATATGCCGAAAATCTCAACTTAGCAAAGTATTAACTTTCAATTTTTGTATTCTGGATCTGGGCCTAGCCGGATTACATCTAATCGTTTAAGAACCTACTTTTTTGAATTTCTTTTTATCGTATTTTCATACAGGCTTCGTTAATTTGCTTAGTCTTTAAATTGGCTGGTAAAGAACTACTCTATCTAATAATATTAAATGTTTTTTGTACCTTTGTATATATATAAAATACATAACATAAATATTTAGGAAATTTATTTATAATATTGTTATTAGATAACAACATCGATCGATCGAGGCGAACATCTTAATTTTCAGGGGTAGCAACGCGTCGGTGATCAAACTTAGGTAATATTTAGTCGTACTTGGGGATGATTACTGATGTCCATGGGCGGCAGTGACCACTTACCATCAGGTGAACTGCATGCTCGTTTGC
>DWNR01004582.1:0-10768 GCA_018250455.1 Polygonus leo
TTGAGAAACTGTGCGTACGTAAACTGTGCCTATGTAAACCAATCATCTATTAAGTAAGTACACGTAAATAGTCTAAATAGTCCTAGGTTCTATAATCCAGTGTTGGTAGATCCAACTAACTGCGATCCGTTTTGTCCCTACATTCGTAATTAATTTACATTTCAACTAGCTGAACCAGCAGACGTTGACCTGCCAGTAACTTTCAATTTATCACAAAAAAGACGACATTGATCGTAATAATAAAATATAGCCTTAAATTTCATAAAAATGAATCCAGTAGTTTCAGAAATTAGCCGGACGATTATCGTGACAAGTGACTTTATATACAAAAATGTGCGTCAGTAGCTTATTACTGTTGACTCAATTATAAAATCTCAATAAAAGTTTTGTCATAGGACCTCATTAGCAATCCATTGTTAATCGAGAACAAAATACCCTAGTGTTGTACAAGATGTATTGTTAATACATGTACATGTTACTCGTAACAACAATTATAACACACACACACAACACACACACACACACAACACACACACACACACACACAACACACACACACTCAAACACATACACCGTACAGGCACAAATACATACACGCACTGAACTATGTTAGAGAACAACAAAACGATCCAGGAAAATTCGGTTTTAGTAACTACTCTAAATCTGTAGAAAATGTTTTCTTTAAATGCATATAAAATATTACGTTCAAATTATATATAAACATCAGTTCTAATGAATATTGTATGTATGTATGTATATGGATTATTATTTGGTTAAGCAAATTGAAATTACATTCCAAATCGTTGGTTCAAATACTTGATAATCAAACATACATATATTATAACAATATGATACATCTTATTGAATACGATCCCATCTGCGTAATCAAATATAGATTCAATAACATCTTCGCCGTGAAACAATATATTTCGAATTCTTTGCATTTTCGTGCAAAACCTCTCAATACTTTACATCCAATACAAAAGGTATGTACTTTAACGAAGCCAGTCAGCCAGCCCGCTCATTTTTCCAATAATCCCTGTATTCTCTCCGTAATCGTTGCATGTAATTGAAAGTTTTCGGTTGAATAAAAGTGAATATGAAAATTGTTTGCTGGATAATGCGAGTGAAATGTCGCGATGAAAGGGAAATAACACGCCAAGTGCATTGCTATTCTTGGAAACGTAATTGTTTGGTTTCATATGAAACATAAACGTGCAATAGTAGTTCATACTTAATGATATTTTTCTAAACTAAAACTAAATTACAATTGGAATATGTGCCGCTTGTTTTTTTATTGTCTTTAGGTAGCAAACGAGCATGCAGTCCACCTGATGGTAAGTGGTCACTGCCGCCCATGGACATTAGTGATCATCTCCGAGTACTTGAGGTTGACCACAGATGCATTACCCTTGAGGATTAAGATGTTCGCTTCACGTTTAAATATAGCTGGCAACCAGGCTTCTCCAAACCGAAACACAATAAATTGCTTCTCGGAGGATTATGAGGGTGGGGGTGGTACCTCCCCGGTTGAAATACATGAGTTCTACCACCTGGTAAGGTAATTATAGTATATACTAAATTATATTCTATAACTATACGTGTTACCCCTGAACTAAACTTACTATACCTATAAGGATTGATTTCTGTACCTATTGCTGTTATATTGGAAGCAATTCATATTTTTTAAATATGGCTAATATTTTTATTTATTTCGTTTTTTGTATTTAGTTTTTAATTGTGAAAGACGCAAAGCGGTATCTAAACTTTTGTCCCAATTAGTTAACAGATTTGACTACTTGTTTTGGTCATAAAAGATAGAATTTGCATTTTTCATACAGTGCATACAATTATTTTATTAAATTAATAAATGAAAGAAGTTGTGGTAGAACTCAGGAGTTCTAAGGAATTCGAGGATTACTACACGTAGTAATCCTCGGTAAAGCAACTCTTGCGTTTCGGTTTTGGAGGGGTGTGGTTGCCGGTTGTACTATTATATGAGGCTAACGTCTTAGTCCTCAGATGTAGCGACGTATTTCTTGCCAAACTCAGATACGATTCAGTGGTACTTGGGTTGGTAATAAACATTTGTCATGGGCATATGGTCGTTTGCTACTTTAATAAAAAAAAATATGTACCTACCATGCGTCTTTTATGCCTAGTGTTTCAAAATAAATATGTTAACCCGATGGGCACAAATCTTAGTCGTGTATGTGGATACATTACACTCACTTAAGCTCCGAAGTGGGACTGAAGGTAAATAATTACTCCGTGAGAGCAAAGTTCCAGTACAGCATGTAGCGAAGTCTCTTCAAAGCAGTACTTGTTGAGCTCGCTGCGGGAAAAGCTCCGTGGAAAGTTTTAAGGCTTAATCTGTCAAGCTGTTCGCTCCAATTTTTAATTACGAACATTTTTTGGGGTTTCACAAAGCTTCTAACATAATGTTGTTTTGCATTAGACATAATGTATTGTGTCCAATTACTTGAATAGAATATGTATTTTTAACTGTATTATTTAAAAATAAAAACATTAATCCCGATGTACATACATTTAAACTGTGTATGTTGACGCATAATACACTCTTAAGCTCAGAAGTGGGACTGAAGGTAAATAATTACTCCGCCAGCAAAGTTCCAGTACAGCATGTAGCGACGTCTCTTCAAAGCAGTACTTGTTGAGCCTGCTGCGGGAAACGCTCCGTAGAAAGTTTTGAGGCTTAACCCGTAAAGCTGTTCGCTCCGAGCTTAAATACGAACTACGCTTTTCTGGTGTTTTCTCAAAGATTCTAATTTTTTTTTTGCATGAGACATAGCTTTATGTATGTTTAGTGTTTTACATATGTTTTTTTGCTAATATATCGAGAGCCAGATTACCTAGTTTGCTTAAATAAAATATTATACGTTTAAATAATAATCAAATCCTTTTTAATTTCATCATGCCGATTTTCAAATTTTATTTCAAATTCATTTCATTCCAATTATTGATGAGTTGTACACATACAAGTATTAGAATATTTTGCACCAATTACTTGAAGAAAATGTATTCCTTATAGTGGTGTTAAAGATACTGAATCTTAATGTTTATAAACCTAATTCACGTATGGTGACGTATAACTCCCTCTTAAGCTAAGAAGTGGGACTGAAGGCAAACAATTATTCCGCGAAGCAAAGTCTCAGTGCAGCATGCAGTGAAGTCTCATCAAAACAGTACTTGTTGAGCCCGCTGCGGGATAAGCTCTGTGGAAAGTTTTGAGGCTTAACCCGTCAAGCTGTTCGCTCCGAGTTTAAATATGAACAACATTTTCGGTGCTTTTTTGAATCGTTTATACATTGTTGTTATTTGTATGAGACAATTAAACATTAATTATTAGCTTATTTGTTAAGATGGATAAATTATTTGTAATGTAAATAATAATAAATAATTCACGTCTTTGAATTTCAATATGCTGATTTCTTACACGTCAAAATTATTTGATAGATGCTTATCACAAAATAGTATAAAAAATATTTCACTCCAATTACTTGAATAAAATATGTATTTTTTATTTGTAGTGTTTCAAAATAAAAATATTAATCTCGATGGACATAAACTTTAGCCGCGTATGTTGACGTATAACACCCTCTTAAGCTCAGAAGTGGGACTGAAGGTAAATAATTACTCCGCGAAGGAAAGTCCCAGTGCAGCATGTAGCGACGTCTCTTCAAAGCAGTACTTGTTGAGCCCGCTGCGGGAAAAGCTCTGTGGAAAGTTTGAGGCTTAACCCGTCAAGCGGTTCGCTCCGAGCTTAAATACGAACAACATTTTCGTTTTTTTTTAACGTTTTTAGCATGCTTGTTTTTTTCTATGAGACGGAATAATGTACGTTTAAAAAGTAGATTCTTTCCAGGTTTTGCATGTTAGACTTTTTAATGGTTATACGATGTATGAAGCAATAGTCTTATTCATGTTATAAATAATAAATTAAACATTAATTTTTAGCTTATTTGTTAAGATGGATAAATAATTTGTAATGTAAATAATAATAAATAATTCATGTCTTTGAATTTCAATATGCTGATTTCTTATACGTCACTTCAAACTTATTTGATTGAAGCTTATCACAAAGTATATAAATATAAAATAAGTATATAAATATTTCACTCCAATTACTTGAATAAAATATGTATTTTTTATTTGTAATATTTCAAAATAAAATTATTTTCTTCGATGGACATAAACTTCAACCGCGTACGTTGACGTATTGGCCAGGTGGTAGAACTCCAGGTGGTAGTTCAACCGGGGAGGTACCACCGCCACCCTTATAATCCTCCGTGAAGTAATTTATTGTGTTTCGGTTTGGAGAGGCGTGGTTACCGGCTATACTTACAAACGAGGCGAACATCTTAGCCCTCAAGGGTAGTAACGCATTAGTGGTCAACCTTGGGTCAATCATACTTGGGGATGACTACTAATGTCCATGGGCGGTGACCACTTACCACCAGGTGGACTGCATGCTCGTTTGCTACCTTTACACAATAATAAAAAAACCCTCTTAAGCTCAGAAGTGGGACTGAAGGTAAACAATTACTCCACGAGAGCAAAGTTCCAGTACAGCATGTAGCGACGTCTCTTCAAAGCAGTACTTGTTGAGCTCGCTGCGGGAAAAGCTCTGTGGAAAGTTTGAGGCTTAACCCGTCAAGCTGTTCGCTCCGAGTTTAAATACGAGCAACATTTTTTTGGTGGTTTTTCAAAGCTTTTAAACATGATTGTTTTATGCATGAGACTTAGTTTTATGTTTGTTTAATTAATCAGATTCTTAGTAGTGAAATTTGCTTATGTATTTAAATATATAAACGGGGTTGAAATCTCAGTCACGAATTTCTTGGTTTTTAAGGTAGTATATTGGAATTATAAATTATTCCAATATAGCGGTATGCGGTAGCGGTATATAACAATAAATAGCGGTATATGACTATAAACTCTATTTAAATTTGTACCATTAAACATCCTTGTATTTCAGTTGGATTAGTAATTTCAGCCCATAATTAAATATAAAATAAATACATTAGTTTTCAGGGGTAACAGTAGTTGTTCTCTCGTTGAAGCCCAACCATATTACTTCATATAGATTTTCATGGGTTATGAAAATCTATATGAAGATACAAACTATAAATATACCATTTGTAAAAGTCACGTAGTGTGAAGGCTCCGTTAAAAGTAAGTTCTTTATTAATTCAATCTTTTCAGTCACTTTGCTACACTTACTAGTCAGTCTTTTTCACGATTACAAAATGGCTGATTACTTATACGGGCCTAGAGTTGTTTCAATTTGCAGTTTGTACCGGTCTACGTTTTGTTGTAGCGTACCTGAGTGCTACGTACGTAGACCGGCTACGTGATTGGCTACGTTCTAGCTACGAGCTGGCACAATACAGCCAACTTACGTACTTGTACGTTCAACTGCTAATTCACTTTCAGCTTTATTTGTTAAAGTGTAAAGTCTAAAATTGCATGAGCCTTTTACCATTAAACCGAACAAGCTAACTATTACGCGTTCGTTTTGTAGAAAACTCTTTTATGTAATTTTCAATGTTCCACTTCTCTTCTCTATGTTTTTAGCTAGGTTATTTCATGGTATCGACACTAACGATTGTTCTTTGTATTTTTACGGATAAGCCTTTTGCAGATTTGATTTTATCAACATCTTTATATTTATCAATCATTGATAAATCTATACATATAATAAAACAGTAAAATTCGTATGTATGCACATTGAATATATTTACGAAAAACAAATTTGGGGCGATGTTAAAATAGCATTAGAATCTCGATCTCTCTCTCTCTCTCTCTCTCTCTCTGATCTCGATTCTCAAAGGTTGCAACGCATGTGTTATTCATCAAGTAGCATTTTAATCCAATCTGAGTAGCAGTTATTTACTATCATCGATTACCTCTTTGTCTTTTAATTATTATTTTAACATTGGTCAAATCCCAAACTTAAATTTGCAAATCCTTTTCCAACAACATTTGTACTAAATCAACGAAAAATAACAAGAAAATGTTCGTGGAACCGGGAAAAACAGAAAACTTCCTTTACATAATGGAAAAGTTGGAGATTACAAATATCCATTGACACATATATTTTTGTTGGTTTAGTAGACCTACTGTATTACATCATGTTTTTTAAATAATATCTGAAGACGAGCATGCAATCTACCTTATCGTAAGTGGTCACAGTTTAAAACATACTTGAGCTTAAGGACAGACGCGGAGGTACCACCGCCACCCTCATAATCCTCCGTGAAGCAATTTATTGTGTTTCGGTTTGGAGGGGTGTGGTGGCTGGCTATACTTACAAACGAAACGAACATTTTAGTCCTCACGGGTAGTAACGCATTTGTGATCAACCTTGGGTCAATCGTACTTGGGGATGACTACTAATATCCATGGATGGCAGTGGCTTACCATCAGGTGGACTGCATGCTCGTATGCTACCTTTACACAATAAAAAAAATCCGTATGGAATGGATAAATCAGACCTTGGAACGCATATCTCTCTCGACCATTAGTAGTGTTTGCGAAGGCTCTTTAAGTTGGCAGTGAATCAATGTTTGTCAAGGGCGCTTCACCTTTTAAATCCGACCCAAAACTTCACTGTTCTCAACTCCGAACAGATTTGTTATGGTAATGCTCTTTGGTAGCTATAAAACAGTGTCATACATTACAACTTGTTTGACGTATTTTAAAATGTCCCTTCATGGCACACGTAATAAAATATTAAGACGAAGTCGTTTATCTTTATTCGCCCTTTTTAAAGTCGGTTAAAAAGCCAAAATATTTTAATTTATTTTAAGCCTGTAATCACAAAACTAAAAGGATTTCTCACGCTGTGGAGTCTGAGTTCGGATCCCAGTCGAATTACTTTTATTGATTGTAATTAAATTATCTTTTTTCAGTAAAGGGTAACGTAATGTTAACCACATGTCTAAGAGATTGTCAAAAATATGTAAAGGGAGCGTGAAGTCTAAAAATAATAAAACAGTAAAATTCAGGTGTCTGTACATTGAATATATTTACGAAAAACTAATTGGGGGCGATGTTAAAATAGTATTAGAACACTTTTCAATGCTTTTTAATCAACGTAACAGGATTTTAATAGTTTGTAATGACGATGAAATTAGGAACTATTGAAATAAGAGTAATTTATTTGATATAGTAATAAAATAAATAAATTTATAATAACGTGTTATATGCATAAAAAATATTATGGAATGGAGATAATATTCATCGAATTCAATAAGAAATAGTCGTGTTATTTCATTCAAAACGTGTTCATTTAACCAGTGTAATAGTTATGTTTAATCTCCTTATGGAGATTTGTATACCTCCTTTAAACTTACTTGAATCTCTGCCACAAATGTTTATTTTAGACTGATTCGTTCGGTTTTATTCATTAAATAGCATCATAGATTTATACATGTAACTGAACAATCAATTGTATTTTAATATTTCGAGTAGCGCGAAATGATTCAATGTGTAAAATATACCCAAAATCCTATTTTATTTTCATTTTCATATTAAACGAAATGATTCAATTTCCAGAATAATCAAAGCGAGGTTATTTTCAAAGCAAACCGCTTACTCTGTTTCATAGTTCCAGAAAATTGCAACGTGTTTCTAAGAACAGACCATTTGTTCACTGCCCCGCACCGCATCACTCTATAACTCACAGTAAAATATGAATACAAATTGTATTCATAAAACTTCATCCACCGCAGTTTCAAAAAATGAATAAAATGTAATCTTTTGTACACAGTATTTAGTTTTGGGTGAATAAAAATCGTTATTTACGGAATAAAATTACTTTCATTTATTTTTTCCTTGTTGGTCATGATTCTCCTGGGTTTTAAGTCCGTAAATGATAGATAGACTTCACAATTTTTAAATAAAAAAATGTGCTTAATTTGACTTACGATATTTTCTTTACTCACCTTTGTGATGATTATTTAATAATATGTACGTAAAAAGTAAAATGCCTTTAAGGGAGATGGAAATCTCGGACCTGAAGTGAGACAGTTTTATTTACGTAAACAGAACACTGTGAATACTTGTCTATGTTCAGCATGACGGGTATCGGAAATTACTGTCTGGTCAAGAAAGTCTAGACAGGTTTATGCAATTCTCTTGATCGCGGTATACACCTCAATATTTGTGATCCAAAGCAATATTCAATGAAATTCTTTAACTCAACGTATAAACACAGAAATAAATATTTTGGGGAAGGGCACAACTATATTAATATGACAGATAATAATTATATGTTTCTGTTAAACCATTCGCTCATTCGCTCTTTATCTTCAACAAAATTATTTCTATACAACCCAATCTAATGTGATCTAATTAACAACAAATTACTGTGGAAATATGTATTGAGACAAAAAAAAGAATCACGTAAATCGGTTCAGATATCACGAAGTAACAAGAATATGAGCTACTCCATTTGGAAGTTTCTTAAAAAGGGGGCAATATGCGCAAGAGTATAAATCTAATTAAAACTGCTAAATAAACAACCGATGTTTGCATAATCAGTCCAGCAGCTGACCCATCGGAAATTACAAGTCGATAATCCGCTTGCCTCCAACCGCCGCTGCTAACCTATTTTGTTAACCCTGAGTAGTTTCTACTAGTTTAATGCTTTCGTTTACATTAAACAGCTTGTATTACAAGTGATCGAATAACTGAGTTTATTTAAGCGTAAATTTAAAGGACAAATAAGATAGGAAGCGTGGCTTGTTGAGCGGTTTTGTTAAAACCGTGATCTGATCAAACAACAGAATAAATTTAAACTTCCAGGTGAAATTACCACCGCCACCATCACAATCCTCTGCAAAGCAATTATTCTATTTCAGTTTGAAAGGGAAGGGGTTGCCGGCTATACTTAAACACAAGACGAATATTTTAATCCTCAGGGAAAGCTACTCATCTGTTGTCAGCTTCAGGTACGATTCAATCGTATTTAGGTTGGTAACAAATGTTAAGAAATGTTGATGGGCGGCAGTGACGACGAATATGAGGCTCTATAAGTTAGTACTAAAAAGGGTAAACGCATCTAGAAAAAAACCAATACACAAATCAACCAAATTATAAACGATCTATCAAAGAACATAAAACACTGTCATTGTCAACTACCTAAAGTTACAAATTAAACTGAAACATTATATAAACAATACAAACATTATCATTTTGCACATATATAACTGTTAAGCTGTGGAACGCAATAGCACGTCTGCTTGAATTCAATAGCTCCAATCCTATTTGATTGTTATCTAATCAATGAATATCTACACCAGTTCCCTTGATATTTTAATCCATTAATATGCTTATACTATCAGGAACATAGCTATAGTATTATCGATTGAATCAATCTGTTATAAATTTTACCTATTATTTCGACTTTCATTACTAGTTTATTTTTAGAACAAATATACTAAACGACCTGCAGAAAAGCTCATGGATAATAGTCACTCCTATCAACCCAATTACGATCAGCCTTTCTTAAAACGAAATACTTATTGTTTCACACTTAGACCACACACACACAGACCGAGGCGTCTATCTTAGTCCTCAGGAGTAGCAACGCAACTGTGGTCAAGCTCAGATACGATTAAATCATATTTGGGAATGATTACTAATGTCCATTGGCGGCAGTAACCATGTCCAATTAGGTGAACTGTATGTTCGTTTGCTACCTGCATTCCATAAAAAATAAATGTCTTTAACAAGAATGTACTAAAGCAAAGGACTCGAGGTCAACGAGGGTAAGGAGCGGACTAACGCTACACAAATCTGTGTTGATCAACGTGTTATTTATTCATCTTATTTCGGCCTGGAAAAGAGGCTCGTTAAACATTTAAAAGCAAGCTGTACTCGCGTGAACTTAATACCTTTGTATCCAAGGTAATAAAATATGCAGATAACAAATTATCCTTAACTGATTAGGTTTCGGCAAATCCCAAGCTTAGTTGATGCTGAATATCTAAAATTGAAACCTGCAAGTCCATTGGGAAAGCTACCATAGTTTGTAGACAATCTGTTTGTTGTTTTATTACATTAAATTTATATCTATTGAGATATCTTAAAAGATTGCGGAAAAAATATTACTAATATGTATTTATTATGTATTCGAAAATCACACTAATAAATCTTGAATAAAATTATTATTTATTAGAAATAGTTATTTCAGACAGTTGTCAGACACATCTATTTTATTTACTGGTACTGAGAAAATTTGTGGGAAATGAATGCTTAAAAAATAAAATTTAGAGTGGTGTGTAATTAGTCCCTGGTCTTATGGATTATAGCCGTTTGCCAAATCGTCGTTCTTGTTACAAAATAATCGAGCTAACGAGCCTGAAAGTAATAGATCGATTATAATGACGAGATAAACTAAATTAATGACTTTCATCCCATTTATAAATAATATCTAAATTATACCACTAATTAAGGCTTGAAAGTACAACAAAGTAACTATCATTCGCATCTATACTATTAAATTAGGTTTTAATAATTTTAAACCTTTGTGCTCTCTCAGAGTCTAAGCGGAGTGGGCTCATATGAGCGCTTAACGAGCGTATAACGTATAAAAACTTTTTAACTAAAAATAGAACCGACTTCAAGATGAACTAAAAAGTGAAAAATAATTAATAATTTTAATATCGGTGCCAAGTGTGCCAAGGAGGTACATGAAGTAAAGGAGGAGATGGCACCGACATCAAAATTATTAATTATT
>DWNR01004583.1:0-10767 GCA_018250455.1 Polygonus leo
TTAAAATCGGTAAAGCCGTTTCGGAGGAGTACGAAGACAAACATTGTGACACGAGAATTTTATATATTAGATATACTTCGCTACATAAACTCATGTTTCACTACAAAACAGAGCAGATTCAGAATACTGTCGTAGATTCTACATAACCTGACGATGCTCCGTTAGGCAAAGTAAAGTCTGATTAAATTTATTTTGACAATATTAATGCGTTCCTTAATGCGCCATTTCTCAAAGAAATTTTACGATTGACGATGACATGTTTCTTCTGCTGTATTTGATCACGGACAAACTTAATTAAAGTAGTGACGTAACAACTCTTCCTTCAAAGAGAAAAGAAATAACTGAGCAATAATGTTCCACTTCACATAGCAATAATAACGGATTATGGAGATGAAAAATATAACGCCGGCGCGAGACTTCTCGAATTAGACATTGTAGACAACGTGCGACTTTAATCTCAGAGTGATATTAAACAACTGAACTTCTTTGGCGATGAGGAGTGTGATATATAGAAACAAAATCATTTTAATTTTCAGGGTTTCAAACCCAAAGAGCGCCAACCAGACACTTCTACTAAAACTTTTTTATCCGTCCGTCCGTCCAACAACCTAGAGTGGTTGGTCAAAGAGCTTTATATGTTGAACTATAATAAAGAGACACTTGAATGTGTGAAACTATGGCCGCTACAACAACAAATACTAAAAATTAAAAGGGGACGAAATAGCAGAAACCGCTTTTTAACTTAGTAACAAAATGTGGATGTGAGGCCTAGTATCTACTCCGGGGTCCACTATATTGCTCTAAAATGGAGACTAACATCTGAAAAATAAACCTTGAAATTTATATTTTGTCCCAATCATAACAATAAAACAAAGTGTATATAACAATAAAATTACTGTTGAACGCAATAATAAAGGATAACGACGATGAAAAGTATAAAAATATAACACCTACGTGGAAACTGGTCAAATTAGAAATAGTAGACGCGACCATAATCCTGGGCGAGATAAAGTGACTGAAACTATGTTAGCGGTTGAATTGCTCTGTATTGTTGAAACAATCCACTTTTATTTTCAACACGTAAAGCTAAATAATGATAAAATTGTTTATCAAGAATTAAAAATAATGTTTTTAGAAATAGCTCAGGCACATATTATGTGCATGTAGGACCTTGATCTTACGTGACCCTGTAAGTCAATGTCTTATTTTAATAAGTATATTTGGCGTAATTAAGGTAAGAAGTAAAACAAATTCATAATGAAATACACCCAGAGCGCTACAATATGGAGCTGTTTTAAAAGGTACTTTAGGATGTTTTCTTTAAGCAAAAGATGCATTGACAAGTCTTTAAATATTGCAAATGTATATTTATATCGATAATTCGAATGACTCATTCGCCTTTTGGCTAGGTTTGACTCAAAACATCTCGGTATAATTAGAATTATTCGATTCTTTTTGCGAAAGTTTGACTGATATTTCTCAGTCTCTCCATCATAATGAGATTATGTAATTATGATCTACTAGCTTTTGCTCGCGACTTCGTCCGCGTAGAAGTGGAAAACCCCTTGGGGGTAGAATTTCGAAAAATCTTTTTTTAGTGCTCACTTAGATCATGAAAGGAACCCCTATACAAAATTTCAAGTTTCTAGGTAAAGTAGTTTCGGCTATGCGTTGATATGTCAGTCAGTTAATCAGTTTTGCCTTTTATATATATAGATTAAAACTGAGGTTTTCTTTTGCATATTTGTTCCATGCGAAGAAGAAGAATATATTCTTAATAAATTATTAATACCTATTCTTCAGAAAAAAGCCTAATTCTTGCTTTTTTATAAAATGACACCACATAAATACTTATAAATTAAGGGTAACACCAAAAAACGTAAGGAATATTGTAAGGGAGCCCCAACCACAGGGAGAATTAAATAAAATATTTGGTGTTGATGACGCAAACTTGATGCACGTAACACGAGGCGGTAACGTGCCGCCATGTTTTATTCAGGGAGGACCGGCTGGAGGAGTCACACTGTGGTTTGTAGTAGAAATAAACAGGATTATTTGAGACAACAACGTTATAAATATTAATCACAGCTTGATTTATTGACGGATTTTGTACTTATTGTTAATAAAAACATCTGAAAAGTGAAGGAATAAATATGTCCTAATTGTAAATACCCTCATAACCCTCCATGAAGCAATTTATTGTGTTTCGGTATGGAGGAGTGTGGTTGCCGGCTATACTTAAACGCGAGGCGAACATCCTAGTCCTCAGGGGTAGCAACGCATATGTGATCAAACTTAAGTATGACTCAATCAAACTTGAAGATGATTACTGATGTCCATGGGCGGCAGTGGTCACTTACCATCAGGTGGACTGCATGCTCGTTTGCTACCTTTACACAATAAAAAAAATCCCATATTGTAATATATGATATTAGTATCGTATATAGCATTGATATAGTATTTCATAATACAAAAAATAACATGGTAAGTAGTAACTGCTGCCCCTAGATATTTATATCAGAATCAGAATCATTATTTGCTAGAACACAGTATTAAATACATTTGTGTTAAAGGCAATGAAATAGCCCTATTGTATTCACGACAAATAGCATGCTTTGTTTCAATAAGTTATTGCTAAATGATAAATATTCTACAACAAAAAGACATTTCATTCTTAACTTTTATAAAATTTCATATTGGTAATTGGAAGAAACAAGGGTGTACCTAATTGCGGATACCAAATTTTAGGATGTACCTAATTGCGACTCCATCCCAAAGTACAAAAAAATATGGAAAGTGCCCCCATCAATATTTCTACCCTAAATAGGATTAAAGTCTTACCGGTTGAGTCGTCGCTAATTCCGAGAACTAACATGTTAGTCTTTTTGGCCGATTCAATAGTATTTGGCAAAAAGTAATCAATACTGCTTTAAAGCATTACTGAATCAAAGTGAGAATTTTAAACAGGTATAATAAAAATGTGTTAAACATAAGCCATTTATTTGAAAGCAATTTTAATGGTCGTTAAAATACGCTGTGAGCTGTTTTTGAGGAGCGTCAAAACAGAGCGAAGTTAAGCAGCGAGTTGCAAAGTGCGCTCTTTCGAGCTCTTTCGCAACTTTCTGCGAGCAACGCCGTGTTAACTTTGCATAAACAGCTCTCAGATGTTTTACTTGATAGTTTCAAACTGAATACATGACAGCTTTACCGCATAAATCTAGATAACGTTTATAGCTGTAAGAAATGAATTATTTAGCTTTACAATCGTTTTAAATTGTCAGACTAAGTCAAAATGAGCGGTTGCAGTTGTACCAATGCCATTAATAAAAGTATCGATATAAAGTTTTTGATCACTGACAATTTCAATACGTGATAAGGTTGAGTTCTCTGACATACTCGTAGATCTAAATTGTAATAAGCGGAATACCCGATGTTATCAGGTGTACCTTCCATATTCTTATTTGAGACTTTATTACATCACAGACACAAGGGGTATTATTTATTTAAATTTTATGTAGCCAATACAAAAGTATGATACAAAGGCGGACTTAATGCTAAAAGCATTCTCTGCCGATTAACCTACAGCAGAAAGAACAAGTATTACTTATTAAAACGTATCACATTTGCCTCTATCATTTATAAAAAATATAACCTATACTTTTATAAATCCAAACTCACCACTTACCTATTTGTCCTAAAAAGTGACTTCATGAAAATTTTAAAGTTTGAGCCGCTATTCATAGTTTTACAATTCTAAGGCATATCGATCAGCAAGGTGTGTTGAAAACGTGTTGAAAACAAGTACGTAAAAGCCCGCTGCACCTCGACTGGGGCATCAAGCTCTCGATCTCGAAAGCTATAACACTCATAGCGTTTACTTAGGTGCGGTAACGTCTGACTCGGCACTTGGGGAAATGGCTGCCATCGCGAAATTCTTCTTGAAACTTTGAGGTCCGTTTCCAAATATAAGTGTAGATGATGACTACGTATTTATTGAAGATATACAACGTATTAAGGAGTTTTTTTTCGGGAGAAACATGTTTTAAACAAATAGTATAACACACAAATGCATTGTGATAATGAAACATGGACTGTCGAAGTATGAATTCTTTTTTCATCGTCTAAGATTGTAAACGAGCATGCAGTCTCCCTGATGGTAAGTCACTGCCGTCCATGGACATTAGTGATCATCCGAGTATGATTGAATCATTGCCACCCTTGAGAACTGAGATGTTCGCCTCGCATTTAACGCCAACCACACCGCTCCAAACCAAAACACAATAAATTGCTTCACGGAGGATTATGAGGGTTATACCTCCGTGGTCGAACTACATGGGTTCTATTACTTGCCAAACATGTTGTATAATATTAATCATTTAGTAATGTAAAACACAAAGGCAGATATAATGATGAAAAAAATACTTTTTTTTTTACTGTGGAAAAGTAGAAAACGAGCATGCAGTACACCTGATGGTAAGTGGCCACTGCCGCCAATGGACATCAGTAATCATCTTCAAGAACGATTGAGTCATACCTAAGTTTGATCACAGACGCGTTGCTACCCCTGAGGACTAAGATGTTCGCCTCGGATTTAAGTATAGCCGGCAACCACGCCTCTCCATACCGAAACACAACAAATTGCATCACGGAGGATTATGAGGGTGGCGGTGGTACCTCCCCGGTCGAACTATATGAGTTCTACCACATGCTAATTGATTGACTTATCTCAAAATAAGATGACAATGTTCGATGAAATAAGTTGATATTCTCAAGTTTGAGGGTGTAATAATCTTAGCTTTTCATTCTTAGATAAAGTATAGAGGAGTTTCTGTTCGTTATACAGTTAGTAAACATCGAAAATCCGTTAACGCTATCTGCCTTAGTTCGAAAAGAAAACTTTCTGGAGACGGCAAGGATTCAAGAGTGCCAACAGATCGAATAGTTTGTTATGAAACTTCTGTATGTATTGTGTGTTTACGAACAACATCAAACTGTCTAACGATGTTAATCTCCGGATTTGGGTTTTTGCGAACTCTTATCTCATTCAATATCGAACTTGGAGTCCCTGTCATCAAATGTCATAAGACGAAAGATCTTAAACATATGTAGTTTTTATCAAACATTGTTTGCCGAACTCTGCAACTTGAGCACACTATTTCGAACCAGTTCCATTGAACTAAAAGATCCTTTAAAACAAAATTATCGATGAAGTTTATAACAACACGTCTCTATGCATATCTATGCGAGGAAAGTTTGGTATCTAGATACATTTAAATGGAATCTTTATAATAACATATAAGTGTATATCAATTTCATTTTCACATTCCATTTTAATATGATTCACTATTCAAACGACGTTGAATATAACAACGATGATGCCAACAGAAACGATATTACATTTTACTATAAGAACATCGTTAATGTGCCAATTTTTATTGTGACATCTTGGTACATACGAGCCGAGGTCTGACAGAGAAATGCCTTTGACAACTCAGATAAGGCAAATGATGACGTCTTCGAAAGCGACATAAATTGATGGAGGGGAAATATGCGCAACGTACTCATAGCGAGTTACAGTAATAGTTAAGAGAATATTTACATTGAAATATTCTGAACAAATTCGTTATGAGCTTGAAACGTAGTTTGAATCTTTGAATCAGCCAGAACAAAATTGCAGAACAAAAAGTTAGCGAGCAAGTTACAAGTTGCAGATATTCTATCCATAGTGATGGGACGATATTAATACTTAAAATAAGATATCTACTACAATATTACGGGTATATACCCGGATAGAAAAGAGATAAAATTAAAAGGAAAAGAATATGTATTGATAAGTAAAACTTTACACTTGGTCGATAATGTTAGTTATAATAATGATGCGAAAAAAAGGACTTAAAATAAAATACCACAATATTGTTATATATTATGGGTCCATGGATAGGTATGTAATAAAAGAAAGTATGAAAGTAAGAAAAAGGTTTTCTCGCCGCTTGACATATGAGTAGATGAAACAAGTTCCTTATTACGACGTTTTGAAGGCAAGAAATGGAGATACTCCTAAAATGTCTTTGACTAGAAAGATGTGATGTGATTTTCCTTTTTTTTTTGTTCGTTTTTGAAACAAGTTGACACTGTTTTCTTTTTTTCTCGTTTTTGGTATTATTAGGTAGGATACAATAACACACATGTACAACTTTTCGGTACGGAAGATGGAGACAACAGTAATACTATACAAGACAATTCATTAGAAAGTAATTTCTTATTTTTATAAGTAAGTGAATTTATACAATACAAACTGTGTAAAATAAAATATTATGCAATTTGGATTATATAAATTTTTAACATTAAAGGGTTGTCCATAAAAAAAATGTTTATATAAATGTTTCCATAAATCTTCGCGACGACGCTTAGAGACGTCCTTTAAGTTATATCTTGGCAGATGGTTTATGTAAAAATGAAAATGATAAATTTAAAGATACCAAAGAAAAGAGGGAACAAGGATGCAGAAAGCGGCTAAAATGTTTCACAAAATACGTATTTTTTTAGTAAAATAATATAGCATGCGCACTATGGAAAAAATGAAGATATACTCGTAGATACAGAAGAATCGCAATTCTGTAGATCTATGTTCCTAAAATATTAAATTAAATAATGTAGAATATCCCTGAGACAGATATTTTTTATTCTTAAGACACAAAGATTAATACAATCCATATTTTTAAAGGCATTAAAATCTAAATCGCAAAAAAGCTATTTAAATTTGAACGATTTCAACGGAAAACATGTGATGGTATTTATCGTTCTTAGTTTATATTATGTAGTAGTTTTGCCACTCTTATACTAATGCGTACTCGTATATTTTTCATCTAAGCTATTCCAGATTTATTTACGTGACCTCTAATTGTTGAACATACTAATTCGCAAGTTTTTTCATTTACCTCTAATAAATGAAAAAACCTGCGAATTAAATATAAGTATTATGTTTGTCAATAATGATAAAATAAACCTATAATCTATATATAAAAAAGGCAAAACTGATTAACTGACTGACATATCAACGCACAGCCGAAACTACTGTACCTAGAAACTTGAAATTTGGTACAGAGGTTCCTTTCATGATCTAAGTGAGCACTAAGAAAGGATTTTTTAAAATTCTACCCCCAAGGGGTTTTCGACTTCTACGCGGACGAAGTCGCGAGCAAAACCTACTTAAGTATAAGTCTCTATATATTTCGAAATAATAGAAAAAAATATGGTGTTACTTTTTCCCTAACGGAAACCACATTCAATTTCTTTCTTTTACGTTATTCGTCCTCTCGAGATCGTGTCTTGATCTCATAACACTCTATCCATTACGTATTTAAAATGAGGAGATTTATCGCTTGCTTTTAATAATTCAACTACTGGGAAACAATAAAATATTTACTCGCTTTGTACGGAGTTCAAATAAATCTTGCGAAGACATGTGAACAGTTGGGCAGTTTCTATGGTTCGCTCTTACATTTTCTAACATCTGTATTTTTGCGGCAACAAGATGTAGTTTCCCAGGAGACGCTACATGACACTCAAGGTCAGTAGTGGCTCTTCTCGAAAAAGGTTACTTTGAAAGCGTCACACGTACGTCATCAGGGTGCTGTGTGTATCGTGTTTTATCTTCTTTGAGCTTTATCCAAAAAGTAACGTTATTTTAAGTATAGTATTACTTTCGTGGGGAAATAGTATTAGCTTCAATACTTATTGATATTTTCAAAGAGATGGTGGTAGTTGCCAGTCATATAATACTTACACACGAAGCAAACATGTTAGTTCTCAAGAGTAGCAATGCATCTGTAATAAACATCAAGTACGATTTAATCGTACTCGGGGATGATTACTAATGTCCATGGGCGGTAATGACCATTTCCTATCAGATGGACATCATGCTCATTTGTTGCATTTATATGATTAAAAAATCGTGTATTAGAAAAGAATTTGATTCTCAACTTATAGTAGATGTACATCATAAACATACAAAGCTCTAAAAGTTAGCTTGTCGGAACATGTAACGTAATGCAACTCATATTTGCAGCAGCTGTGTAATGGATTTGTATTCAGCTAGTCGCATAATTACGACCACTGGTTTTCAGCGCAACGTTGCTCAGTATGGACTTGTGAACGGCAAGTCATTTTGAACACTCATATACTTAAAGCTACTAACAACGCACGAAACTAACTATACGGTAATAATAAATAACAGAAAATAACATCAGTATTGTGTATTATCGTTGAAGGACAACATCGTGATGATACTAACCCTTACTATAAACACGATTAACAGCCTTTGCCAAAGGGAATTTGAAAGATATTTGATTTCTAACAATTTGGATTTTGAGGGCATAATGGAGCGATATCTATTCTCAAATTCATAGCAGTTCAAAAAAATGGATTTGTAAATATAATGATATGATTTATGAAAACCATAATTATTTACATTTCACCGATCATTACAATTATAAAACACGAAATACTGTTTTATACTAGGTTCGAGCCGTCTTATAACTAAGAAAATGCTTTTTCATGCTCCGAAAATACAGTTCTAACACAAATTTTCGAAAAACTAGTTACTTTTGTTCTAAAGCAGATTTAAGTATAGTTTTAAAAGTCGCTTTTCACTAAGCTATTGCCCCTATGGTTTCAAATAGTAAACCTTGGATCATTTCTAGAACAAGATCGGACTTAAATCATACAGAATCAAAGCTGATTGAATTCCAGATAACTGGTTATTAGCCAGTTCTAATTAATCCTCAGGATATCCGAGGATTAAACCTACGTTTGGATTTAATACGCCTTTGACGTATTATCTTATTTTAATAAAGGTAGTAGAACTCGTACCTATATTTTTTATTGTATAAAGGTAGCAAACGAGCATGCAGTTCATCTGATGGTAAGTGTTCACTGCCGCCCACTGACGTCAGTAATCATCCTCAAGTACGATTGAGTCATACCTAAGTTTGATCACATGCGTTGCTATCCTTGAGGACTAAGATGTTCGCCTCGCGTATACGTATAGCCGGCAACCACGCCTCTCCAAACCGAAGCACAATAAATTGCTTCACGGAAGATTATGAGGGTTGCGGTGGCACCTCCCCGGTCGAACTATATGAGTTCTACCACCTGTAACTGTAACTGAAGGTCGAGGATCACTGCTACTGTCAATATCCTCCATGAAACGTTTCTTGTACTTCGGTGTTGAAGATGTAACATAAATATATGGCGCATAAAACGATTCGACAAATAATAATGCGCGAATTAAAAATGTGAGTATTTTTTAAGATGAATTGAATGTCTGGGTCAGCATCATCTATATAACAAATGATATTAAATCAATTTCACTCATTTACTATAAATCTAACTTATCGTCTGCTAGACATACATATAGGTGCTTATCTTCTAAATTCATGGTTCAGAATCAATTAATGTTTCGGTCTAAAATATATGTTTATCGATGGCACGACTTTAAACCTAAACATTGTAGAGTACTTATAACAGACTATCTTAACGTCTGTCCTTGTATTTATAATTAGATACTACTTAGAAAAGCACTGTTAGGTCTTCGAACGACTTGTCAATAAGGTCACTATTCAAGGGCTCAGTTCTATCTATCGTTGCTTAATAGTATGTAAAATGTACTTTTTAATTCACGAAAAAAATATATTCATGTATCTTGCATATTGTCTCAAAATTCGTCAATTCGTGGTTGGTCAAAGCGGAGATGATCGGTGATCGGTGATTGTAGGCGGTGATCAACACCATAGTTAATCCTACTCATTGTGATAATATCATTGTGATAGTATCATTGTGATTTATCGTGCATAGGTAGCAAACTAGCATACAGTCCACCTGATGGTAAGTGGTCACTGTCGCCCTTGGAGATTACATTGACACATACATTACATATATTACATTGACATGACATTACCTAATACCTAAATTTGACCACTAATGCTTTGCTACCCTATGAGGACTAAGACGATCGCCTCGAGCATAAGTAGATCCGGCAACTATGCCTCGCTAAACCAAAACACAAGAATTGCTTTACGGAGGATTATGAGGGTGGCGGTGGTACCTCCCCGGTCGAACTAAACGAGTTCTATCACTTGGCAAACCGGTTCTTGATTCACAGATGCGTTGCCAACCCCTATGGACTAAGATGTTCGTCTCGTTACACACGAGAAACACATACCAAAAAATTTGAAACGATGTAATAAAAGTTTCACTTTAAAAAATTAAAAAAAAAAGTAATACTCCAATACATGAACTCACGCGGTCATGGGCACGAAGCGGCCATTGCAGTCGAAGCTGTTGATGAGGTCCAGCTCCTCCTGCGACAGCTTGAAGTCAAAAACATCGAAGTTGCTCGCTATGCGGGACTTTGTCACCGATTTTGGGATCACTATGTTGCCGCGGTCGATTTGGTACCTGTGGAGAGATTGGAGTTATAGGTCTGTAGAGGTCCATTGCTACACATATGCCTCCTCTAAACTGATCCATTGATCATTCTAAATCCATTGGTTTTCCCACGTTTAAGCCACGGTCTTTGCCAGCTTATCAGCGATAAATGGAACTGTACTATATTGGGTTTTAGCGTAGGGGTCACCAATTGGGCGTTGGTGACGGTCGCTAATATTTTAATGTACGGGATGTATATAAGGTTCAAACACAACCACTTCAATAGCACTGATTTTATTGTCCGATCAGTACACAAATATATACAGAAAGATAGACGTA
>DWNR01004584.1:0-10766 GCA_018250455.1 Polygonus leo
CTTGGTGCGGCTGTATGGCGGCGAGGTGCGCGGGCGAGGGCGGCACGCCGGGCGGGGCGGGCGGCAGCAGCGTCTGCCGAGCCCCCGGGCCCCCTCGGGTCCCACACGACCCCCTGTACACGCGAGGTGTATACTCACAGCACTTGGTGCGGCTGTATGGCGGCGAGGTGCGCGGGCGAGGGCGGCACGCCGGGCGGGGCGGGCGGCAGCAGCGTCTGCGCGAGACCCTCGAACCTGCCGGACGCTTCGAAGCCGTTCTGTGGGCAAAATGGGTTCATCAACATCGTCATCATCACAACCCGTTATTATACCACAGCTGGGCTATGGTCTCATCTTACTGACGATTTAAAGCCATAGTCCATTGCAATTGTCAGTGCGAGTTGGTAGACAACTTCTTGAGATTTTCTACAATCTCTTAGACGTGTGGATATTCTTACAATGTTTTCATTCACCAAAAGCATCAAAAGCACATGAAAATTTAAGTTTAAATTAGCACTATATACAGGGTGATTACGAGACAAACAGAGATTAGAATTTTATTATTTTTCATATTCTTCTATCGGCTTTTTTCAGCTATATTTTCATTTTATATCATTTTCATCCCCAAAAAATCTAACACATTTAGGCACATAATCGGTTAGAAATTCAGAAGCAATATAACCCACATATAACTAAATAAAACGGGTAAGTAAAAACTTGTAAAATGGCCTCTAAAACTTATCCCACTCACCGGAATCATGATAGTAGGACGCAGGGGTTGAATCGAGGGCTGCACCGCAGTGGGGTAGTACGGGTAGTACTGCACCGGGTAGCCGATGTAGCCGGGGTAGCCGGCCGCCGCCGCCGCGTACATCGCCGCCGCTGGACTGTACATTTGCTGGGGGTACAAATGGACAAAAAAATATAAAAAATAAAAAAATATAATCATAATTCGGTGAATATTCTGTGTTAATTGAGGGTAAGCGATATAAGAATGGACTGTACGTAATTTTACCGACAGAATTACTACGGCGAGAGAATATTATTTGATCTTGGACTGTCAAAAAATATTTATTTCACTGAACTAAGTCCGAAAAATAAATAAATGGCAATAATATAGCACAATGATAGACAAAAAACTGCATTAACTAGCATGAAAATGTGTGTACATTGGTTTTCGCAAAACATCAAAAATATATAAGTTACTTTATTAATAAATAAAAATAAAGTTATTTATAAAACTATTATTACTCTTAAAAATCTACAATTTAGTTAAACGTGATCTAATTTTTCATCTAACATTTTCTTACAACGCCATTTGTAGGTTCTACCCACATTTGACCGATATTCTCTTAGTTAGTTAAAACATGTTTGCTTTCTTTCTGACATCCTCACACGTCCAATCTAGATATACTCACAGGCAGTTGCTGCGACAAGGCCGGTATGGCCTGGTGGTGCTGCAGCTGGTCATAGGGCGGCGGGGCGTACACCCCGCCAGCGCCTGCGCCCGCGCCCCCGAAAGCTACTGCGCCGTAGGGAGAGCCACCTGCCACTGGGGATAAAGGGGAACCATCAAAAAACATTCATCAGATGATGGAATCAGGTTTGAAAACTTCACCGTATGCTCCACCGTTGACCTCAGATAGGACAATGTAGAACGACCAGTAAAGACAGGTGTCCATGGCAGACACTTACTCTCAGATACATTGCTTACCACCCAAGACATTAGAATCACATCAATCACAGGTCGCTTAAAACGTGTACCTAGAATTGATTTTGAAATTGATTTACTTAAAATCCCAAAGGTGAGGCATATAACCGATAGTATTAAATATGGAGTTTTTTATAACACGAACCATTTTTCCACATACTTTATTCTCAAAAAGAATATGTGCGAATAATTTGAACTCTCAACCAAATCTATCTATCAGTCTTTTATACTACTAGACAGGCTTCCCCACTTTGTTCATCCAACCAGTCTTGAGTCCTCCAAATTCAGCGATTCCATCTATGCTAGATCACTTACCTCCATATTGAGGCGCGGCCTGATGAGGCGGTGCGGGGAGGAAGGGCCCCTGAGGCGGTTGAGGTTGGGGGTACGCACCGAGCGGGGGGGTCACTGCAACAACTCGGTTCATTATGCTATGCACCACGCTGAACACTGCCCGACTACCCACAGACATTTGTACCCCGTGAGGGTAGTTTTACAACGACTGTTCATCATTAAATTGTACTAGACATTTGCCAAAAAGCTACATTTGCTTAAAAGATATAGGTTTAAAAATATTAATATTGGTCGATATCTCGTACGGATAATGATAGAAACAGATGTTGACGTTGACACAGATCACGCCACCGAACCAGTGCACGCCATATTGGATCATAAGTATCATAAAATAAAAACTCAAATGGCATATTCGGACAGCGCGATCATGTGTGCGAACTGATTTGAGTGCTACCTTCGGCTGAATAATAACTGTTTTTAGTATAAAAATATAAAAAACGACTTATAAAGGAGACGAGATTATATTGAGTACAAAAAACATTAGATTATTTTTTTTTTGTATAAAAAAATGACAATATCAACATTGTTATTATTCAACCTTGAAACTACCCTCAAGAAGATTTTTAAACACGTTCCAAATTCAAAATAGCTTCGTTTACAATGTTGCCAGTTATTATAATGTCGGTGGGATATAATCGGGCAACCTCGCGCTAAAGCGCGCCTCAACCCAAGCCCGAGCATTCACGCGTGACGTATGACCACGCTAAAACGTTTCCATTACCATTTATTATCAAGAAATTCTGCATTAATTAATGATATTGTACACATAGATATGTTACCTCTTCTATACTGAGTTGAAATGTGTGTTTGGTTAAGTTGGCAGCACTGTTATTTAAAGAAAATAATGTTTTTTTTTATGCACAAGTGGTAAAAGAATCCATGCTGGATATTTGCTTTTTATTGCAGATCACTATTACACTGACTTATCGCAGACGTGTAAGTATCTCCTTTTTCCGAGTGACAGTAACATATCTGTTGTGCATAATATCATTGGTTCTACAAACTTTTCAACGTGGTCTCAGCACAGACTGTTGCCAATCAATCGGTCTGTGCTCGTCACTTACGTCATGTTAACGACAAGCGATGCCCATACAACGTTACGCCATCGAAGGGCCCTCCCAACACTGGCAGAGCCCTACACGTCAGCCAAACTTCGGTCCAGTTAGTGCAACTGGCCCAAAGTTTAGTACACAAATTTGGTAGACCGACGCCTTCAACACAGAGTGCTGAATGTCTACCAAACATTATTTACAATGCATTCCTTGGTCACACAGACTGCTCGACCGGCAGTGAGGGAGACGCGTCCCTCCCACACAATCGGTGAATTAGTCTCAAGCAGTGCAGTGCAGCCAGTATGACCATCTTATATAGAACATCTTAAATAAAAAACAATCATCACACAATAATAAACCTTTAATAAAAGACATTTGGTTATTATTTATAACATAGCTAAGGTGATCCCGTTCAGCGAGTACAGACGACACAGCATACACAATTATTACTATGTAGAAGTAGTTTATTAACCATTTTATATGTGTATGTACTCGTTAACGATGTAATTGGAGTACGCGTGAACTCGGAATTATTCTTTGTTACGTGTAAAGCGTTAAAATCTTTTGAAACGCTGATTTCAAGGCAATTTTTGAAACCGAAACACTGTATACGTGACGGTTAAAAGACATTGGAGTCGATGAATTGAATGAATTTTAATATTTGATAAAAATAAAGGTTAAATTTAATGAATTTGTATGCATACAAAGAAGAATAACACTTAACAGAACAATGACATAGAATGGTCTTTCAAGGTCCCAAATTGTTTTTCCTATAATGTTATCTGATAAAATCAAATTGATTTGGCCTTCAACTGGCACACAATTAAAGAAAATACTGAGTTTACACGTACACCGTAAGTAACCCGACCAACGAATGCTAACACGCTCGCACGCTAAGTAAAGAGCGAGAGAGAACTATTCGTTGCCCGAGCGGTTCAAAAAAATTCAGTTACAAAACATGGCCGCCACAAGATGGCGTCCACAAAAAAAAACGTGAACACATGTAGTGAACATTCCTCGAAAAGAACAATATTTTTAAATCTATTCAAATAAACTAGCTATGAACACTGTACCAAGATTTATTGTATTCAACATCGACTGCGTTAATTACTTTTTTTGATTACATTTCTTCAAATTTTGCTGTTCAAAAAAGCGTTGCAAAAAAGCATCTTAGGACTGAAAAAATCTATGATATGAGTGCGTTGAAGGACACAGAGTCATGCAAGTATGAAAATAACAAAACATAACTACGATCTAATTAGAAAAAAATATGCTATCATCAAACAGATACCATGCAAAGACAGAAAGGTTCGTGAGAGTCGTCTACTAGAAGATGCAGAAAATAACATATACAAAAACAAATATCAAGCAAAATAAAGTTCTACAACTAGCATAGGTTAAGAGCTGCCATGTAAACAGCAAAATTATTATCGACAATATATTGGTTATGTCCACAAAAATCCTGGTAGCAACCCCTCTCCAAAAATTATGTTATCGCTAAGACTTTCGCTACGGTCATAAATAGGACACCTTAAATGGCATTAATTTCATATTTTTTACTGTATTGTCAAATCATTTAAATTCAAATGCAACCGAGCCATGGATTTGCTGTTATTTACTCATAACATCAACTCCATAGATAATTTCAAAAAAATAATTTATATCATCAAAACATCCACCAAAACTGCATCCCTGTAAGAAAATATTAGACTACCCTCAAATTATGAAAACCGTAGAGTGGTACCTAGAATTATTATGGTGTTAAAATTACTGTGTAGTGGAAATTAGTACCTAAATAAAATAACTCTTAACAACTGGCATACTTCCCTGTCCTTCATTTAAGCTTACCGCATGCACCATTGAATATGCCTCGAAGTGAGGCATAGACAATGTTACGAATGAAGATTTTTTTTTTATTAAAAATATTTTTTGTTTTTATTTATAATATCTTCATTCGTCCCTAAGTACTATAGTCACACACGCACTAACTCATCATTCCTGTTAACATTATAATCTGATCAATTATGACCGTTAGCCCAATCAATTCAATAATTCAATTAATCATAAACGATTAAATAATACAATTGTTTTATTATGGTGACTATATTCTTACCCTTTTTTATATTAAATAATTTGATTCGTATATTGTAAAAAAAAGTGTTCATAAGTGCAAAATGTATAAAAAAAGTGTTTATTATATTGATTTGAGAGGGAATTTGTGGTCGTGAACTGAACTGTATATAAACTTCTTTAGATACAATTCAAGATGTTAATATTAATCTTATGTGTAATTAACATACAAGTATAAAATTGGCATAAAGTATGTGTTCTGGACATCATTAAATTAACGACAGATACTTTATACCAACTCACCGACACCTTACTTATATCTCCACAAAAAGTTAATTAATATTGGAATAATATTGCTAATAGTTTTCTACACTATGTCCTTTTTGTGGAGATAGGAAAACAAATCAAATTTATATATATTTAAATGTCTATTTAATCAACGTCAAAATTTGATTTGTTTTGATAATTAATGTTAGTGAAACACTCAAATCTTAATGCTATAATTAGTAAAGGATGTGACTCTTATTTTCAGCACATTACACTTTTAAAGTCACATCTCTTTGGAATCAAAAAATTATACAATTTTGAGATTCCCAAGGGGCAATGAAATTAAATAAAAGCTTCTTGGTAAATGTATTTTTATAACAATGTCAGTATTCATTATTTTTATAGAAACTGTTTCAATTTTATAACAATTTAATGCGATTATTTTCATTTCATTACCCCCAGAACATCGAACCTATAAAGTTAGCATATGGGACTAAAAAATCTTCAAAGACCCCTATTACAACAATAATCCGCTAATAGGGGATCTTGAAACAGAGAGGCAGTGTTGTCAAACTTAAAAAAGAAAATAAAAACAAAACTTTGCCTCAATGTACATAAAAGTGCACACAACTGGCAACACATATAACAACAAACCCTTCAAAAGAATTTTAATTAAACAAAGAATTACCTTTAAAGGCCTGTCATTATTTCAAATTAGTAGAAAAAATAAAAAAAAAACAATTAAAAAAATAAGCTGTGAACTAAACATCGAAAGAATGAATGGAGGGATCGAACGAATATGAACTAAACGGGAAATCTGTCATTTCATAAATTTACCATTCAATCGACTCAACAAAAGACAGAGATCCCAACTTAAAACAACTTATTTTTTTATGTTAGGTGTTAACTATAGCTCTATTAGTGGTTATGTTTATTCCAACATATTCCATTCCGAAAGGTCTTTTTTAACTATACAAATAAATACAAATAATCTCAAGCGAAAAACATCTACTATACAGCCAACCACTTAGCTTCATGTCCATACAAGACCTTCCAGAATAGAGAGCAAACAAATTTGAAGATATCTTTTAGTTATACCAAACATGACCACTCATAGAACTTAATAAAAAACTTAATGACGATTCAATTGCTGTATTAATGCCATTAAATTTGCACTTTGTTTTAAATATTTCACAGTTGTAATTAAATTTTGTTTACTTGTTTATTTTGTAAATTTTGTGTAAATTTTGTTTACCTGTTTAATTATTTATTGTATTATGATTGAATTATAATAAAATTTGTGGATTTTGTTTCCTTTTATAATATAGTTAACTTATATCAGCTTGAATACAGAAGTACTCCCACCCTAGAGGTAGAGTTACTTAGAAACTTAAAGATGGTAATTTACATACACATTCTTTCTTCTAATTGTAATAAAACTGTTAAATTTTTTATTGTTTACTAGCTTTTGCCAGCAACTTCGTCCGCATAGAAGTCGAAAACTTCTTGGGGGTAAAATTTCGAAAAATCCTTTCTTAGACTTACATCATTAACTCCTGTACCAAATTTCATGTTTCTAGATACAGTAGTTTCGGCTGTATGTTGATATGTCAGTCAGTTAATCAGTTTTGCCTTTTATATATATATATTTTACTCTGTAGTATTTTTTTTTTTATAAATAGTTATTGAAATAAATGATATATAATAAATGTGAAACAAAAATATTCAAGAAACAACCAGTTTAAAACACAGTATAAGTCAGGAGCAGTTTTCAAAACCAGTTTTCTTTCAAAAGTTTTGTAACTGTGAGTTTTGAGACCTTCGCATATCTTATAACATTCCTTTTTATATTGTCTGAGATGAGGAAAACCATCTTACTTTTATATTGAAATGTATAACACAAACAATTTAATGAAGGAATCTTTATAATGCATTTAAAAAACCAAACATATTGTGGTTGGGGAAAATCCAAACCTTTTTTTTACTTGATTTTTTTTATGATTGTTGATTTGTTATTTTTAGACCGTAATAGGAATTTTTATACTTATTTAATGCCAATATTCCACGTAAAATCAAAGTCTCTATTTAAAACTGAGTTATTTTTTGAACATCATCAACCAAAGAATAATTGGTGTGATGTTGGAAGAAAAATTTTCAGAATTGAATATATTTTATTTGGATTAAATATTATGTGACGAGTGCATTTCAATCAAATTGTGTGATTGGTGCATAGCAATCAAATCATCATTAATCGTTACACTTGTAAGTAACACATACGTTCGTTCACACGCGGATACGCACATATCATATATTGGTCTCTCTTTAACTATGTTTTCAAAAAAGAAAAAAATAAAGAAAGAAAAATTCTATATGTGTCATTACATGATAGTGACTAGTCGACTGCCGCACGAGGTCTGCGACTGGATGCCTGCGGCTCCTGCAGAGAGGAGGGGGTGGCTGGGAGGGGGCGGGGTGTAGGAACGTTTCATTATATCATTGTATCACTAAACGGAGCTAGGCTGCAGACAAACCACGGCCTGACGCACCGTTCAAAAAAACTTACGTCTTAAATTATTCAGTTTCTTAAATCTAAGGCAAATTTCCAAACTGTATTGTTAACTAGAAAGCGTAATGAGGAGTTAGCTGACATTTGTAGCGTCACCAAGGTTAATAATACTTTGTATTCTGCAAGATCCGTATAAACAGATGAGTCGTTTGCATATGATTATACATTTAAATTTTATGTTTATTTAAATATGTAAATGCATTATTTGTTTGCATTTCTTATTGTTATACCTTTACGTGAATATTTGTTGATGAGAATAAAAATTTCTTTGTGAATATGCTAATTTTATATTCATATTTTCCTATGCATACTGCTGGCTACCCAACTAATTTGCATGTCTCTATGTACCTCTGAACAAAACTTGCAGTGTTTGCATTCAAGATGGCATCCCTTGTCGGAACACACATGTACACTTGTAGTACGGATACTATGTTTCATACGCAATTCTAGAAGAACCGAAAATACTGCTTTCATATAAGGGAACTCATGCTTGTTATCACCTATTCTTTCACTTGTAACATTTTTATTATAATGGTCATGATTGTACATATTCTAAGCAAATTTCAAATGTCTCCCTTTAAGGTTGAAAAGATAAGCTTAAAAAATGTTGTAATATGTAAATACCACTTGCTTTTATGTGGGCTTATTTTATTTTAATGATGAATAAAGAATGTGTTATTATTACAGCCATGGCAATTCATAATCTGCAAAAATTTCAAGAGTGAACCTATTATGGTTTATAACATTTAGCCCTGTGACAGACTGATAGACGGACAGAAAATAATTTGCAATACGGTGTCGTTTTCACCTATTGGGTATGAAACCCTAATATTGCATATTCAAAAGTTAATGAAGAAGGCATCTTCATTTCATATGCCGAAGGCAGCACTTGGCATCACCACTTGTAACTTGGCGCCAACATCAAAATTTTAATTTTTTTATATTTTTAGTGCATTTTGAAGCCAGTTCTTATGTTTGGTATAAAACAAATTTATATTATTAATACTTCTTTAAATCACAATTTTTCTTTATGATTTGTGCAAACTACAGTGTGATTTTTAAGTGACCAATTACTGCTAGGCTTACCCTACAGCAGACTATATATTATGAGTATCAATTGAGTCAAGGCCAGCATTTCCCTGATAATAAGGTCAACTCTGAGAAAAAACTTGGACGAAAAAAGTCCTAGTGAAATATCCGAACAAGTTACAATAAGTAGCTCATTTTTTAATTTTATCTCTTCCTTTTATGTTCCTCTGTATAGACCAGGGTTTCCCAAACTTTTTCAGTTTGCGGCACACTTACAGGTTAGTATTATGTCATGGTGCCCTCTAGTTACTCGAAATACAATGATACTAGGACGATATTTGCAAAAAAATTAAAACTCAGGCCAAGCTTAGTTTACAGAGACAGCCTCACGGCGCCTCTCTTTACTCATTACGGCGCACCAGGGCGCCGCTGCGCATACTTTAGGTACCCCTGGTATAGACAATGAATACTGAAGAACCCTCAATGTGCCTTTGGCAGAAACAATAATGTAACAAAAAAACATTTGTTGCTTTTATGTTGTTTTCTGCAGTTGGTATCATACAGATCGTTCTATAATTGTTTTTATTATGAATAAACCTACCCACACAAACGCAAAACAGATGTGTAAAAAAATTAGTTTGCAAATTAATCTGTTAAATATTTTTTACATTTAGGAAATTAAATGGTATCTATGGCTTTCAAGTTCCTTTTTTATTTATTTCCAGTAAATATACCAAACGCTTTTAGCTTTACTGATGAAGCGAATCAGACAATTCGTAATACGAAGTTGAGACTAGTTCTGTATAGAACAAAGTGTGACGTGAAAAATATCGCTAATCCTTTACTCAAATGGTTTTATGGCCTAGGATCATGAATTGGGATGATTAATAAACCTATATTTAGAACATTCAGCGACGGTCGAGATCCCGCCTTGCATGAAACACCGTCAACCATCTTGGATTGGTGAAGTTATCGATCGGTACCAAAAAACTGAAAACTAACATTTCCAGACAAAAATACACGGCAGAGACACCGCAATTAAACTTTTTACGCATTCATCTTAGTCAAAATGCTTTTATAATTGCAAAAACTCCCAAAAGAAGACTCAATGACGTTACATATGCCAGCCTCAGAACTTATAGAAAGAACAAAGAAATTAATATATCGAAATGCATAAATACCTTTCTTATCAGCCATTATATTAACTAAAATGTATTTGCTAATATAATTTAACACTACAACAGATTCGTTGCAAGATAATGGAAATTCGCGATAATTTATAAACGCAGTCGCAAAAGCTGAAGCTTCAATCGATCACTCGCAACGACAGTAGTGTTGTACTATAATCGGTATTGACATTGTCAAATGTTGACAGCCGAAAAACCGGTAAATACAGATTAAACTATTGTTTTAATGTATTCAATTTCCTTTTTGTGATAACGGCTATTATATGTTTAAATGTATTTAAAAGTATATAAACAATCCTACACATTTTCAATTATTTTTAGCCCAATATTCCTGACCAATGGCTGCTGGAGTAACGTCAAAAGAATATTTATAATGTGTCGCTGTATTCACGACTGTCTCCGATTATATCTTCGATATTACCGATGCAAGTGAAACAATTATATCCTATTATGTGACTAAGATTACGACGACTTACAATGGGAGTCCGAAGTTCAAAGGCATCTATGATTGTTATCTATATATATAAAAGGCAAAACTGATTAACTGACTG
>DWNR01004585.1:0-10764 GCA_018250455.1 Polygonus leo
ATTTAATCATTTTCCTCGAGCTTAAATCTAAAGACATCAACGCGAGGCAACCAAACAGTCGCCACGACATAACACGTACCTGACATTTCTAATTGACGGAGGTCGGCCTAAACTGTACTCCGGGAATACTGAGCCACGTTAACCGGACCACCCTTGTTGTATAAATAGCCCCTAATTGGACCACAGATTATAGATAAAATTCTCCAGCTAATGTGTAGTGAGACATCTGTTGACATGCGCGATTTGTTTATTTTTGATCCGGCTTAAAATGGACCACTATTCTATAGATGGTTATATGGTTTTTTGTAGTCTAATTTAATGTATATTTTTCGTTTATTGTGCTGCTTCAGCTTATATATAATGATAAATTCTTATATATTACATACAACCGAGATTTTTCGGAACGGAACCGATCAAATCCTAATCTAGATATCTCTATTCGACTTTACCTTAAATTTCGGTAAAGGTAAATATCGCGATAACCTACACGCTTCAAAATCTTTGCAGTCTTTTAACTTTACCAATTCGCATTTTTCAGCGTAGAGTATAGCCTAAATTCTTATTAAAAAGAGACCCGTGCAATACTAAACAAACTCTTAGACTTATATGTTGTTAATCATACATTAAAGGAACAAAAAGTCATCACAATCGAGCCAAGCACATCGTTATTGGCTCATCAATGCTTAAAAACAACAATGCGCTATCGAGGTCAGTTTTTCGCTGCGTCGGCAACGATAATCTCAGCCTAATGTGTGATTAAATCGTACACAAGCACAAACAATCTTTCTTTTCAAACAATCTTTCTTTTCAACAATGGTTCTCATGGCGATAGTTTATGGAAATAAAAGTTACGGTGTCGACGCCAATATTTACAGTTATGTAACCGAGGTGCATTGGCCTTTGCAATTAATAAACGTAGGTGATTATTGTAGGCTTGGTAAGTTATCACAGTTAGCACATAGCTGAATTAATGAGCGCATAGATTTACTGAGATACACCTCATGCGCCTTTTATAACAAGCGGTTTATTTGCGAGTGTAATAAGTAAGTAATGGCAAAAAAAAGTTATTTATGCGGTTTTGAAATTAAAATGAATAAACTTATCAAAGTTTTGTGAAATATCACATCTTTGCTACATTAAGACGATAAAATAGTGCAACTTCAGACTTTGAGGGAACTTGTTAAAATACAATCAACGCATATAACTAACTCTACCTTTCATTATAAAACTCTGGTGATACCAATTCTTTTGTTTGTATATAATTTATAAAACTACAGTGTCCCTCAAAACGTATTAGTTTTGGCAATGGCTTTATTATATTTTATATAATGTTATTGTTTCTATTGTGTGCATTGTAGATATTTTTCGGTTAACGAATTGTGCAATACACACGTACTTATACAGATGTTTGCAGACACGTTTTTATAATTTGATTTTACTTTTTAATTGTATTATTTGTAAAAAAATCGTTTTATATTTGTACATGTACATACATGTACGCATTAAATGTATCCATGTTAGAATTGGTACATTTACTTTACACAGGAAAAAAAACTCTATATCTATGGATGTAAAATTGCGCATCAAATCTATGATATAATCAAAATGGCGCCCAGGGAACATATGACTGTTGACAGGAGAAGCATTGTTACATTTTAAACAGCTTGTATTTCACATCTGCTCTATTGTGGCCGAATGTGACCCTCGTGGCATTGCAGCTGACGTTTGGCCTATTATAGATTTGACAATATTTGGAATGCGAGGGATGGGGTGATTTGATGAAATACCAAGAGAAAAGAAAAGTGAATGGAATTTACTAATTGTTACCCTTAACAAGCAGGATAGTGTTGATGGAAAAATGCTGCTGAATTGTGTATTCGGAATTGGTATTTCGGATACGGAATTCTGAATTGGTATATAAATAATTTGAAAACAGACAACCCTATATTGATTATATTATTATACACTAACATAGCATAAGCTCAGAATACATGAATGTAAATACAAATTCTGATTCGTCTTGGTAGGTATAATTTATTGGTATCAGTAATAGTTTATAGATCCTATTATTATTATAGCCGATCCTAAGGAATTATGTAATGATTATACATTTTGTGACATTTCATATTATACTAGATGACCAGGCACACGTTGTTCTGTCATATAAATTAAAACTTTCTACCCCTTCTTAACCCCACTGGCGATGAGTTTCAATAGAATATGAAACAAATCTTCAATCAATTCTGTTAAAGAATGTTTATGCAAAATTTGAAGTAGATTGGACCAAGGAATCACGTTGTTCCATACAAATTTTGTCCCGTTTTTCACCCCCTTAGGAGAAGAATTTCAGAAAAAAAAGAACACATCCTCTAAGTTTATTATGTATGTCAACAGTAAATGCCGATTAAAAAGTATAAAAAGAAAAAGTCATTGTAACAGCTTGTCTCTGGTCGGAGGAGGGGCGCAAACCGATTACGGTTAGCCTGTCAAACGAATTAGTGGAGTAATGCCATAACTGCATTGTCAGATATAATTAGAGTAGTTAGTGGTCTAATGGGGGCTCGTAATTGGAATTACTGGTATAACCCTTTGTCATCATTTCTTTGATGGATTTTATTTAAAAAAATATAGATAACGTATGTTTTGTATAGTTTTATAGGCACAACATAATAACTAACTACATACCTGAAAGTGAAATAGGGCTATTATAACAGAAGTATTTTTTCTGCAATGTATGCTAATTCTACAATACTTTTAGCTGAAATAGTTTTTTAAAACAATTCTTGAATCATTTATTTAAATATTTAGCCAAGAACCTAGACTTAGAACCTTGACGTAGACTTTAATGGGATGAAGTCTGAGAACTATAGAGATCGGAAACTCCGGCTTAAATCGACTACAATGGACTAATTGAAGTAAGTCGAAAGCAATTCATTGTAATTGTAGAAGGTAACGTCTTGTGATTACAGCTTGATTTATCGTTTAAGGCGGTAATTGTTTCTTGTTCGGGAGAATTCTGATTTTATGGGATTTCAGCTTTTTTCGGAATTTATTTTAGTTTTAAAGCGTATAAAATGAATTCTTGCAGTGCAGTTGACTGCGACTATTGGAGTATATTGATACTCCGAACAGTTCGATTTCGACTATTTAAACATAAAGCATGTTAACGAAGAAAATAAAAAAGAGTTAAATAAAGTTATGTAACTTTTAATGTTACATAAAATACATTTTACATATCATACCCTATAAGTTTTAAATCAATTTACCTTCGGTTTTTATTAAATGAGCGTAACATATAAAATATGCTTAATTTTTTATATTACATAATATACTCCGAAAATCCCTTTAAGGTATTTTTTTAAATTAAGCTGTAACAAGAATGCAAGTCACTGGCAGATACAACTAATCATCATGCATCATTATGTCGTTATATTAAAAAAAGAATTAAAACTAAAAGTGGAACATTGCGTCATAAGCGGTCTCGATTTGAAAAACGAAACAAAGAAAGGGCAGAGAACTTTTAAATCATGGAATAGTGAGGTGACATTGATGGCGGGTAAGAAAATTGTCATCATACTGATTGGAAGCGAGCAAGCGATACGCGTTAAAATATAACGGTTGAATGATTTTCTTCATTTGTCAAGAGTAATTAAATTTTAACTTGTCTTATAAGGCAATGTTTATTTTTTAAATGTTATTTTTAGAGGATTTTATCAACTTTAAGAAAATCAATGTATGGTATAGTAGGTAAGTAATACAGTTTCATAAGAACATTTAAAAGAGGTCACAAGTATTCTTACCCAAATAGTTGAAAAACCTGGAAGATTGTAGTTTACTCACGAAAGTAAAATTATTTTCAAAATTATCAAAATTAAATATATAAAATCTCGTGTTTTTGTACATTATCACCCTTCTTTCCCCTATTTCTTATCGTGAATTTGTAATTTAAATAGCAGAAAAATGTTTGTTGGATCAGCTAGTTATTATAAAATTGAAATTAAATATTTTTACGTACAAATTTGACGTTAATAACTGATAGTTTTAACCGGATTGTGCATTCGTATATCTTTCCACAACGTTCTCATCATATTCGCCGACAGTCATGCTACTGTCTTAGCCGAATGACACATTTATTAGAACTGTCACTTACACGTGACAGCCCATAAGTTTTAAACTTTAATTTGTGATAAGCTAAATGTGTGTTTAGACGCGCGGACGGATGCTACTGGATTTTACCTTTCACATTTCGATTCTAACAACGTGTTATAGTTATTACGACACAAAGAAAATGGTGTTGTTATCATCATTTTTAAGTAAAGGTCATTTATTATCATGGTGGAAAAACATTGACTAAGTTTTAAGATATAATTTCATTTGATACATTTAGATACTCACGTTCGATAAGAGAGTTTGTTCGACAACAAAACAAAATACAACGATACCATCTGTAGTTTTAAATTTAAGTTCATTCGACTTCTATAATCCGACACCGATATAATCCGAAAATCTAGTACTGATTTCAATAAATAGTTGTGTTTAAAACAATAATTTTAACTCTAAATTGTTCAATGTTCATGCGACTCTACAATTCGAAAATCTGAAAATCTAGAACGGATATCAATAAATACTTGTGATAACGCAATATTTTTAGGTATAACTGAAAATTAAAGAAAGTAAATTAATTGGTCATGGATTCCAATAGTTCTAACGCAAAGACATAATTTTATTTAACAATAACATCCCTTTAAGATTTTTCATTTTTATTTCACCGTCAAAGCTAAACGAAAATAGAAGTTGTCTATGGGTGTTTCAACGCAAGGGTAACATTACAAATCGTCATAACGGTCAATAACGCGTTCCGACGGTGACAGTTGACTTATGAAATGCCATTCTAATTATTGTTAGGACCGCTCTGTCCGGAATTTAACGATACATAAACATAAATACACACAAACATTTCCATTAATCGTTCCACCGCCAAATACAGATAATCCAAGTGTCAAATGTCCGTAGAGAATTCTATGTTGTAGAAAAGTTAAGCTGGAATAATGTTCATAATAACTCGTTATGTATATATATTCGGTGCCCATTAAAGTAATCCTAATTTAATAGTTTTCCTTACGGTTATCGTAATGGACTGACAATTAAATAAATAAAACGGCTAATTACTAGGTTAAAAAAACTTAATTATTTTCCTTTTAATTCTAAGCTTCTCGTAATCGCCCTTATATTTATAGCCAAAAAATAAAAAGAATTACAATTTATATATGTGTTAAAGGATTTTGAGCCAATTTATATTTCATATTATCATTGCATCTCACAAAAATAAGTATAATAAGAATTTTAGAAGAAACAGTTGATACTCGATACGCGTTCAATCATCACATCTTTCAAATCACAACGGCCGCGCAAGCGATATCGTTAATTTTAGAAATCGGCGCGAATTCCACAGCGGAACTACAGAATCTATTAAAAATATTAAATTGTCTATGGATCTATAATTAAAGTTGATTGATTAATTTATTATCTACGCATCTGTTAATGAACCATTCAAAAAGCGAATTTAATTCAACATCAGTCACGTCGTGGCAGATGCCGCGTGACCACGTACACACTATTCGTTCAATTGCGTGGCGAGACAATCAAAAAATAAAATGGCGCCAATGGGGTCATTTAATTGCTAATAAACAATTCTACGTACACGCGTGTTCCGTGCACACGACTTTTCCTATTATGTAATCACTAGAAATGGTATATTGATAATGTTAATGTCAATGAACTATTAGTTTAATTACTATTTAACGATAGTTTAAATTAAATACATCAGTTATCTGTGTTAACAGCGAGGCGAATAACTTAAAAAGCCGGAAGGGGAATCCATATATCTTAGTAAAGGGTTTACGTCATAGACTACGTGTTTTATAAGCTCTATAATCATAGAGTTCATTTATCGATTCAGCGCTACTGTTACTCTTAGGAAATTATTAATATATTGGTAATGGTAATTGGCAGTTAGATAACTAAAGTCTATTTCGATTAAACAATTATAATTATTGATCGAAACTGACTGTAACAATTGATTTCTTTTCTTTTCTTTAAACTTCGTTAAAATATATTATACATTAATTGAATTTGATAGAAACTATTTTAGCCAGTAATAAAACTTTTTACATCATATAATTTATTTGAATAAAAGGGAAAGCTGCCTTCGAGTATCTTTTACAGTAAGACGGGAAAATTGTAACAATACTTATTAAAAAAACACGTACCCTTACAGCTTACAACCCTACAAAAAACCGCCAAAACTCTAAGGGATCGTTAAAACAATGCTGAAATAACGCCGAATGTTTATTCACATTTAAACTAAGTCCCTCAAGATGGATGGTGGTCCTTACAGATGGGGCGGGTCATTTCGCAAGTCTATATTTATTGTGCGCTCCGTGACACATATGGTGTTTGCCACTTTGATGCCGCTTTTGTGATCGTAATAGCATAACATTAAGCATGGGGTTAGCAGATGGTCTGAGCTCGGTCATAGCAAATAGCACTGGCCTAAATTAAAATTAAAATGTGCCTATCAAAAGTTTGGGACAAATGTGCGTTTGACCTATTTTTAATGTTTACACGTGGTCAATGGTTATGTAAGGTATATGATAATGGTTTTTTCTGATAGGTCTGCGTAAAAATTCCATGTCTTTATTGTTTTTTTTTTATCGTTTAAAGATAGCAATCATGGGTCCAACAGACGCTAAGTGATCTCTGCCGCCCATGGATATTAGTAATCATACTGAAATACGAGAGGATCATATCAAGATTAAGACCACAGATGCGTTACTAGTGCTTGAGGAATAAGGTGTTCGCCTCGTGCTTATGTATAGCCGGCAACTTCGCCTCTCCAAAAAGGATAATGGACGTGGCGGTGGTACATCCCCGGTTGAACTACACGAGTCTACCACGCCTTTTTAAATATAATATTTAAATTCAATGAATTAAAATAGTTAAAAAATAATAAGTTAAAACTAATTTCTACATCCTTATTATTTGGAAGTTTCCATTCAATTAGCGTTAGAATGATTATATTCAATTTAGTGCTTATCAATATTCGACTATTTCTAAGAGGAGGTTAACAACCTTCTTCCGGTTGGTACATCGTACTTCTACAACACAATAGGAAATAATTTATCTGTTTAAACAATTAAGTCTGAACAAAAAAGGCAATTAGAGGGTATCCCGCGTTGTTTAGATAGCTCACGTGTATGTTTTATTACTTTTAGGGTGTTTTAGGGTGGTTTTGATAAACGATGATCGGTAGGGTATTTAACAAGAGACTTATGTGTGAAAATGGAGAAACAATCTCACGTGTTGGTGATATCTTTCCCTTTAAAAAAAAAGCCATTTGAAGATGTGCTTTATGTGGTGGTTGAACCCGTATTCAGTGGGTATTTAATGACTTTTTTGTAATCGTATAAAGGTAGCAAACGAGCATGCAGTCCACCTGATGGTAAGTGGCCACTGCCACCCATGGACGTCAGTAATCATCGCCAAGTACAATTAAATCATACCTAAGTTTGATGACAGATGCATTGCTACCCCTGAGGACTAAGATGTTCGCCTCGGGTATTAGTGTAGCCGGCAACCACGCCTCTCCAAACCGATACACAATAATTGCTTCGTGGACGATTATGAGGGTGGCGGTGGTACCTCCCCGGTCAAACATGAGTTCTACCACTTGGCAACTTTGAAGATATGTGTTAAAATTGTTTTTTGTGGTGGTCGAACTCGTATTCAGTGAGTATTTAATGAATTATATATTTGTGAAAAAGGGGAAACTATCATTTCATGTGTTGGTGTGACCACTCCCTTTTAAAAAGCCCTTTTGTGAAGATATGTGATTAGGTTGCTTTGTATGGCGATATAACCCGTGTACGGCAATTTTTAGAAAATTGTGTTACGGTCGGGAAATCTAAATTGTCGATCATAGAACTTTAATTCTGTCTGATATTGTCTATCAATTGTCATATCAGTTATGCTTTTATGTGACAAATATAATAGTTAGTATGTACAAATTTGACTCTTTATTGATACTTAATATGTTTATGTAGTTGTAATAAGCTATTTTACTTTATAAAAATAATAGGTGTTTATCCTAACTTACAATGTGGGTCTGGAAGCATCTTCCTAATAGTTTTCGGGCGCGAAATTCTAATATTAGCTACCACAACATGGCAGCACGTTCTTAAAAATATTATCTATTAATGTGCCATGTAACAAATAGGCACTCGACGTCCATATTAAGCCATAACAAAGGTTTACGTATAATTAGCTTTTAACAAAACAGACAGGGAGGCATTTTACGGTCTCTGAAAATAATGTATGGCGCCCAAAAATAGTGCAAACGCGTAAAGATTGACGGGAGACTAATTTCGTACGCGTATTTAGTGCGTTTTGAATAATAACACCCCATACTTATGTCCTCAGTTCACAAAGGACTAGGGTGTACATACATTCAGTGCGAACGTGGACTGTTTATTTTTTTATTTTTATTGTATAAAGGTAGCAAACGAGCATGCAGTCCACCTGATGGTAAGTGTCCACTGCCGCCCATGGGCATCAGTAACCATCCTCAAGTACGATTGAGTCATACCTAAGTTTCATCACAGATGCGTTGCTACCCCTGAGGACTAAGATATTCGCCTCGCGTTTAAGTATAACCGGCCACTCCGCCTCTCCATACCGAAATACAATAAATTGCTTCACGGAGGATTATGAGGAGTACAAGATATGTTGAGTTAAAAACGACCCTACTCTAACAAAACAATACATTCTTGCAATCGGTTTAAAGAATCTTTATTGTCTTAAGAAATTACAAAATTTCACTTACAAGACAACTTATGCTAACTTATGATTAGGTTTGTTACAGTGAGCGTGCTTATGAAATTTTAATTTTAAACTTACTTGGCCGATTATATTTAACTCATAAAAGTGACATTTTTTGTTAGGAATTGTAATAAAACCGGCTATGCGCAATTCAGTTTCGCTATAGCTCCACTTAAATATTGATTTTATTCTGTTTTTAGACAACAGAAATATACACATCGGTGAAAATTTCAACTGTCTAGCTATCACAGTATTAGTAATACGATCCCGTTCTTACCCTATGAGTATGGAGCCCTAAAAATTAAATTCACTAGTCTACATGTTAACAGAATGCTGATAACTCACCTTCTAGTAGCTTCAAGACCAGCCACAGCTCATCTTGCACTACAAAGCTCGTATAATATGTGACCACATTCTCATGATTGCAGTTGGACATGGCCTGTAAGTAATAAATATAAGGTCATTGTCCATACAATATTCTAAAATGTGAAATGTTTGGATGTTGTTCATTAATAAAAGCAGTCTTATAGTGTGAAAGGGATTGGGCTAAAATTAAAACAAAGAACAGAAAGCTTTATTGTTGTAAGTTGAACAAAAATAAGAATTGACCTAAAACCATTCTACAGTGAAACCCTGCTTAAGTTGTGGCCTAAATCAATTTGACCATATTAGATATAATTATAATAACGAATCTTTGTCAATAAGGGAAACTTAAATATTAGCTATAAACAGCTATATTCAAATACGTTTTCGCATATGTAGTGGTGCAAATAAACACATTGAGTAAAACCGAAATAAACCGGAAATGAACCCTGTCACGTCGAGTACGTCAATAACAAGTATCGACAGACGCGAGATTTCATGCCACATTTTTTGTTAATCTTTTCTTGCGTATTCATTCACTGATCAAAAATTTGAATCCATAACTTTAAAAGTGTGGAGATATTTTTTTCTACATACTATTGAAGAACTTGAGGGTATAGACGAAGCTTTAAATACAATATCAGTACGAATTATCATTAACATTAATGGTACATCGGATGAAAGCAAGAACAAGGATGACTACGAATGTCTGTAGTTGGTGAAATTCATGATTAACCCTTAATTAGGCGCATGGGGTCACGCCCATTTCAAATTTAAAAAAATATGTCTTTGGGTGTTTTGAGCACACTTGCGCTCTCGGTAGCTTCCTAACATCCCACGGGGTAGGTAAATTAGTCACGTCAAGGACATTAACACATACTCTTTTGTCGCTGCAGTCTAGAGTGCTGACCCCATGCGACCACTTACGTGACTTTTTTCGGGCGGAGGTAAGTTTTTATTTTTGTATTTTAACTTCGTTTATATTTGTATATTGTTATTTTTGTATTAGTATGTGTGTATTTTTATACCGAGTATTTAATTTATCTATTGTTGTGTTTATTTAAAAAGATTCTTCCTTTTTTTTCAATTAATTGATTTTTGAAATGGCTTATGAAAGACAAATATTGTAATGGCTGGAGGAAGTGTCGGAAGATGAGCAAGATGTCGCTGGTTTTTCAATCAAGTTACTTTAGTCTCTTACGTTCCTAAGCCAAAGAAAGCAGTCGTTTTACTTTCCACAATGCATAATGATAATGCCATGGATGAAACAATAACTATCGCTCAGAAACCAGAAATAGTTACATACTATAATACTACCAAAGGTGGTGTCGATTGTAATAATCAACTTTGCGCTCGTTATATTGTCGGAGGAAGAACAAAAAGATGGCCGCTGGCTAAATTTTTCAATCAGATAAACATATCTGGCATCAACGCACTTGTCATATATAGAGCGAATACTGACAAGAATATCATACATACTAGACGGATTTTTTTGAAAGCAGTAGCAGTAGTACTTGTAGAAAG
>DWNR01004586.1:0-10764 GCA_018250455.1 Polygonus leo
AATCGAAGTTCGCTCGTTCTAAAATAAAGCTCTGAAAATACAACACTGACTTTTTTTTGCACCAAATCATATATTGAAGAAGGCAAAGATATTGAATCACATCAAAAATCATAACAGGAGTGACTTCAATAACGATACGATTGGTACTGTCAGGTTTTCGTGCGAGAAGTTAGTTTTTTTAATAAACTCTTGTAAGCCACGTCTTAATTACAAAAAATGTTTCTATAATATTAAATAAAAATATTTTTAGATAGTTATGTAATTGCAATTATCCTGCACGCATCTTTTTCATATATTTTACATTCATAAAACTTAAAAATTTGAATCTCATAGATGAGAAGCATCTATAGACTTAAGATTGTAATTAAACATGCGATATTATTTAATGTAATATATGAATTGAAAATACAGCCTAGAAATTGATATGTTTGTTTTACTTTCAAAAACAAATGGCAGAGAAATGTTTCTGTCATGCAACAAAATCTTGTAGGGTTTTCAATGAATTTTAAGAGGACTAAAAACGACTTAACAAATGTGATAAAACATTTATTCAATCAATCAATGATTGAATTGTTTTTCAATTAAAACCGTTAAAAATAAAACTGCATATCGATATACTTCTAGCACCTAAAGAAACAGTGGATCAGATTATTTTAAAACCCGCAAAACCGTTGGCAAAACCGTTTTATCATTGAAATTGTGTATTCTTCACTCATCACTTTGTAAAGTGAAAGTAAAAGTTATATATTTATTTAAATTTCATTGATTTTATTGGGAAGCCCAAAAATTAAACATCATCACTTACACTTATACTTCTACTTTGTGTCTTAATGTCGGTTAAAGATATCAAACGGATCATTTCTTATTTAAATTGACGAATGCTATAATGTATGCAGGACACCAAATCCCGTTATCATCATAAACATTATTTGTTTGTAATGAAAGTCTGATGTTAATTCATTACTCTGTTAGTGTACTTCAAGTTGATTTACGGTCTCTAGGATTGGGTTTTCAGTGAACACATGTGTTCATTTACTTTCGACATTACATATGTAAGATGCTGCACGTTTCGCTCTAAAAATATTTATCGAAATATTATCTACTTTGTTCTTATTTAGATTTAAAAATTATTAGATTAGATGGATTATATTACTTTCTTTATATATAGACAATTTTATTGACCTGCATTTTATGGATTCTAACTGTAAAACGAAGTAATTGAACAAGTAATACGTTTCAGTAATAAAAAGTCATCGTAAAAGTTCGCCGTCGCCAACTTGTGGAGACTTGTGACGATTTCTTTCCAGTAGCTTGACATTAAACACGCAACATGTGCTAATTTTGAGACATATTCATCTAAATAAACATTCCTTTAAAACAAAATACGTAATAGTAAGTGTATGAAAAGAATTTTACGATCACACCCACGACAGGTTACCAACTAGCGACTGACTAAAATAATATACGTGAACAAAAGACTTTAGAAAGGGAAGCTAAAATGACTTTACTTGTGAAGGTTTTTTAAATTTTTGGCAAACCATCCAGACAGTCACGGGACTCATTCGCGAAATCGTAATATTTTTTTACACAATATCTTTTTGACTCAACCAGCTATTTATTTTAATATTTATGGCCTATATTCTATATTTCTTGTGTATAAAATATTCGTTGATAGCATTCTTACTTATTATACACTATATTGTATTTGTTAATGCAAATTTTGAATTGATTATGCATATTTATTTTAACAATTGTAACAACTATGACATCATCGCATAAGCTCACAGATCCATACGAATTTAATGTTTGCTTTATCTAAACATTCAATCGTTAGATGTAAATATGATTTATGTTCTGTAGTTTATTTCATGGAGGAGATATACATGTAGATATGGGATATGGTGTAGAATTTCTACGGTTACATAGGTTTCATAAGTAATTTTTTTATGATCATTCCTGTTTGTTTCAATCATCGATTTTTGTTCTGAAGTCTATTTCTAAAGATAGTAAGACTAATATTTTATTATTTCGCAATAAGAATATTCTTTTGTATGTTCTCTTAAACATTGAGGTTCCTGAAATCTTGTCGATCGTCAGATCTTTGCACTCCCAAGAAACACAAGAAACCAAACAAGTCGTCTTATTTTTAAGATCTGGTTTGCGTTGCTGTTCAAGCAATTTAACACACTGAGATCGCATGATTTATGCGAATAGAGAGTAACAACGTGAATCGGTTATATATCAAGGGAACTCAATAAGGCGTAATCTCGTGATAAATTTGGTAATTTGCCAAAATATACATCACTAGTAGCATAAGAAACAATGACACATTGTCGACACTTACTTTTAACAGTCTATCGTTAAAGTTGTAGAAAATGTCACATCGCTATTACAGTATCTACTGCCTAATTACAATTACTTCCCATTGATGACTACATTGTTTAATAGTGAATGAACATTATTAAATAATATCCATTTGCATTTCGAAATGTGACTTTACTGTTTTCCCGAATGAAGGAATTAAAATAGGAATGTAGCATTTTTTTATCGTCTTAAGGTAGCAAACGAGCATACAGTCCACCTAATGGTAAGTAGTAACTCCTGGACATAAGTGATAATCCCCGAGTACTATTAAATCGTACTTGAGATTGACCACTGATGCGGTGTTACCCTTGAGGACTAAGATATTTGCCTCGCGTTTAAGTATATCCCTGCAACCACCCCTCTCCAAACTGAAACGCAATAAATTCCTTCACGGAGGATTGTGAGGGTGGCGGTAGTACCTCTCCGGTTGAACTACATGAGTTCTACCACCTGACTTCATCTAGGCGAACTGATAGCTTGTGGTTCAGATTCTTACCTCTTATACAGAGAATGCAAATTTTAAATCCCATTTCTGATCTTTGGATGTTTTAAATATAATAACTGGACAAATCCGAAGTGGATTTCAGATAGAGTTCGGAAAGTTGAACATTACAATATTTTGTGTTTTACGGCGTTCTTTTAAGAGATTCAATTTTAATTTATTCCAAAAGCAAATATAGTATTGTAACAGAAAATATTGTGCTACAATTACAATTACAATTGCAAATAACAAATATAGAGATTCATCAGGTAATATTAATATTATAGATTTCTCATAGATTTTTTGATTGCTTTGGATCAGGTCATATCTCTTCTTTCAAGTCATATCTCGTCTTTTGTGAGTTGAACCATTCACACCAGTGCAGTAGGACGTTAATGGGTCCATGAACGCTTTTTTTTTTGTTTTTCTAAAGATCTCAAGGAAAATAAGAAAACATTTTTCAACATAAAAAGTTACAAGTATTCTAAATTATTACTAAATGTCAATTTGTAGGTACAATAATTCATTTTTTTTATCTATAAAGAAAATATAGCGGTTACAAAACTTTCTTATGTCAAGAAAAAATACTCTGAATCAAATGTTATTATGAATTTTTGAAATGAATTCATGCTGACCGAAACATTTATAAATATTTACTGCCATTACGCTAAAACGCCACAATGAAAATCTTTCAACGAAAAATACGAAAAAACAAGGTGCCCGAAACGTCACCTACAATATATAATATACAAGGTTAAGAGGAAATTGGTCACTCTAAACATAATAAAAATGCGCCGACAGTTGTGGGCCGGGTATATTTATAACAGAATGTGTGACACAAATACTAATGTTAACCTTGCTATTTCTGGGTTCAACAACACAAGACGCGACTATGTTCTTCAATTTCGATCTTATGACTCTTATATCGATGATTCGCTTAAACTAAAATTACTTATGATTTTACAAACATATTCAGTAGGCAGTACATATTACAAACATTATTTGATAGGTGGTAAGAATTGTGTAATCTGACCGGAGAAATACCATCGTTACCCTCATGATACTCCGTAGAGCAATTCTTGAGTTTTGGGTTTGGACACGCGCTTTCAGTCCATTATCTAGCACTTGAACCGCACTCAAGATCTATCTCAATTTGTAGTACATATTATTGATACGGCCCTTAGTCCTCAGGAGTAGCAAGTGCGACGCATTTGTGGTCAACCTCAAATACGATTTAATAGTACTTGAGTAAAGATTTCCATGCTGTGTCCAGGTGGACGGCAGGCCCGTTTGGTACATTTTTATAACAAATAAGTAGTATAATATAATCGATCGTTTTTCTCATCAATCTGTATGGCACTGAATGCCAATAAAGGGTTAACGTTAACAGAGAAATCATCATCAATCTTCTTAGTGTTATTTCTGAGATGATAATTTTCTTGGCATCGAAAAGAAGAAATTACTAAAATATGCCGCTGCAAGGACGCTGTAATTAAACTTTGCTTCCGTGGTAGCAAATGAGCTATTTATCATAATATTTACAATTATAGTGCACATTGAAAAAAAAATATATATGACAGATAGGTATTAATGATCGAATTGAAGTAAACTTAATATATATATATTGAAAGCCATGGTTCATAAAAAATACTTTAAACAACATTATAGTGTACCTATCTAGTAATGATATTCTTTTTTATAGTTTCTTAAAATTAGGTTTTAGTGAAAACTAAATTTAAGACCAGTAACTTAAATAAACTCAACGCGTAATATGACTTCATATTTTAGTTTTTCGCGATTCCCACAAGTGACTTTGACCCGGTCTTCGTCCCATTTATCATTTCACTCCAAAATAACATTATACCGTAACGTGTAAGAGTGCTCCACGCTTCGAGACCAAATACCGAGTTAGTGGGCCAAATATGTCATTAGGTTAACGGAATATTATTTGCATAACATTTTAGTGATTCGGTAGTTTTCTTTGCATACTCAAATTCAAGCATTCAAATAAACTATGGTAGTTTATTTGAATGATTGATAAATCTTATTGATAGTTTTTTATTAAGCTTAACGTTAGTAATATGATCCTGATGCTATTCGTTACTATTCGTAAAAGGATTACAAGCGATTACGTCCCCGCATGTTGGAAGGATTCCGATCATTGAACTCTGAACGCGAAGCAACAAGAAAACAAAAAAAGAGAAATCTATAGATTTACTTTTACTAGTTGTAGATTTGATGTGTGTAATTATGATTTTCTTTGATTCCAGGGCCCAGAAATGGTCCGAGTTTCAAAATTCTATAAAGAAGCCAAGAATGGTCGATACCTAAGATATCTTCACGAAGATACACGCACACTTTATGAAACTTTTCGTAGAGGTGTAAAGGAGTCAAGTAAGTGTGTTTTTAAATATTTTCATAATTATTTATGCACTCAAGATTAAAGTACAGATAAAAATAATAACAATAGTTTTCAACATTACTTTAATTTGCAATAACTACAGCTTTTCACACGGTTTGTACAGTTTTTTTAATGCAGGGAGTGCCTCAAGGCATAATTGTAGGACCCACCTCATTTCCCCTTACGTTTCCGCTCGTTAGCGATAAGTATGATAATACCAGTGCATTACAAAATATTGTTAACATCATCCACAAACTGGTTTACAGGATACAGTTAAACATAATTTGTGGCGGTGGAGTAGCCAGGACAGTTGTTGTTGTGGTTTTATTCCACACCAAGCCGTTTGTATTTAGTATGTCGATGAAACTAAAAGAAAACGAATAAATAGTGTAACTACGCTACAAAGTTGTCGAGAATGAGTGGAATATTCCAATACCGCCCATATGCTAGATTGAAGGATGATAAATAGCTGCAGAAATATTTCACTCAGACCGTTCATGGTCAATGCATCATTAAAATAAAGTAAAAGAGTTTTTTTACTTTAGTAACAATTTATTAATTTATTTCAGATAATGGCAACTGTCTTGGTTGGCGTGAGGGACCAAATAAGCCTTACGTGTGGCAGAATTACAATGAGACCCTGCTGCGAGCGAAAAACTTCGGTTCGGGCCTTATATGCCAAGGCCTCGCACCAGGCCAAAGCACCTTCGTGGGTGAGTGACTTGACAATCTTGACAGTAATTATTTCGGATAATTTTCATTGAATCAAAGATAATGTCTACACAAGTAAAATGGTTTAATATCAATGCAATGACGTCATAAATGATACTTATTAATTGAAAAAATATAACCTTCGTAATTATTCGCATTCTCCTTTGTCATTGTTTTAAAACATGTTAAACATGAACTTGTTAAGAGTTGACGTAAATTGTTTAGTGTCTGTAATACATGGAAATTTGTTGAAATGTGTGTTAATTGTCCACGTTGGTGTTATTCAGGTATCTATTCACAAAATTGCCCCGAGTGGGTGATGGCTGAGCAAGGTGCCTACTGTTACTCGATGGTTGTAGTGCCACTGTATGATACTTTAGGAGCCAACGCATGTGCCTTCATAATTAATCAAAGTAAATATATGATTTTTATATTATTTTTGGGAATATCTTTAACTTAGTACAACAATTCATTTTTGTCATCAAAAATAGTAGATACGTAATTTTTCTTTCTACTTCAATGTAAACAACAACAATTTCAGATAAGATTGAAAATCTAATTCATTCAAAAAAGTAGTATAAATGAAATATCTTATAGGTATAGGTAAATTTATAAATATTTCTTCTTGGAAAAATGTAATATTTTGTATCGATTATTTATTTCCATTGTTTATTTCGATTTGTTCTATGTAATTTTATTCATTGATATTTGTTGCTCAGCTTTGTTAACAGATAATTTAAAAGTATTCTTTCTTGTACAATTTCAGCTGAAATGTCAATAGTTGTTTGCGAAGATGATAAGAAAGCAAACCTTCTACTGGATCAATCTCCCCGGTGTCTGCGGAAGCTCGTGACAATAAAAGAGGTTTCACCTTCAACACACCAGAGGGCGCGAAGCCGGGGTGTGGAGATAATCAAGTTTAGCGATGTGGAGATCCAAGGAGCGCAGAAGGACCATCCATGTATCGTAAGTTTGATGTAGTTCAAAATCTAGGCTCAATGACTAAACTTTAATTATTTACACAAGGCTTAGTTAATATCACTAAATTGTGAACTTAAATGAATTAATTTATTAACGCTTTTCTCCGTAATTAAGGCCAATACAAATCGTTAAGATTGTTAAAATATAATTGTTACAAGTTAATTTATGACCAACATAAGTGCTCTTAATTTGTCAATATTGCGTCATACCATCATACCACCATCATACGTCATACCAAACGAAAAGGATATAATTATGAACGAATATGTTTTTGATTTATTGTATCCACTGGAATTTATGTACTTGTAGCGTGAAACTTTTACCATTTTACTAAAACATCGTAGTGTTCTTTTACGAATTATATTAACATAACCATTGTGAGTGGATAACAATTATAAAGAAAAATGTTTAATTTCTAGCCACCCCACCCAGAGAACTTGTGTACAATCTGCTACACATCAGGCACGACCGGCATGCCGAAGGGCGTGATGCTGACGCACGAGAACGTGGTCGCCTCGGTCTGCAGCGTCACCATGCAGTTGGGTGAGCACAGGCCCACGAAGCACGATGTCATGATCTCCTTCCTACCACTCGCTCACATGCTTGAGCGCTGTTGTGAGGTTAGTACTATTTTATAGTAATAACCCATAATGATGTTTAGTTACAGTTAATTATCTTAATAAACGATAAATTAAATTTGCAAAAGATGTAAAATAATTGTAACATAAGCATAAGTTCTGAAATGGTGATAAAATTTGTATATCAATTTTAAGAAAAGGGATATAAAGGTATAGAAATAAAAAACTGATATCTATAAGAGTATTAATAATACTCATTAGAGTTTAATATCAAGGTAATGTAAAAGTGTTAAAAGACAAAAGAAAATGCAGAATGTTAAACACCTATTAATATGACAAAATCTAAAAACTCTGATGACGATGACGATGTGATATTTGATACATATTATAATACGTTTCAGAACGCTCTCTACATGGTAGGCGGAGCTGTGGGATTCTACAGTGGTGATATCAGACGGTTAGGCGATGATCTAAGTGCCCTCAAACCAACTATGATGCCAGCTGTACCTAGACTGCTGAACAGGCTGTACGATAAAGCACAAAATGAAATATCAAACTCGAAAATAAAGAAGTTGCTATTCAACATGGCGTTGTCAGCTAAAGAATCTGAGCTGAAAAGGTAAAAAATATATTTTTTTATATCTACAAAATAATATTAATAAATTGTATAAATTGTATAGTATGATTAGACAGAAATCAAGGCAGATACAATAATATCAAAGGCGGTCTAATCGTTTAGCAGCGATTTCGTCCAGATAACCGAGAATCGGAGTTAAAATAAGAAATAATTTTAACGAGGCTACAAGTAGGAAATAGAGAAAAGTCAAAGTATTACTTATAACCATGGAATATTTTGAAAAATAGGATAAAATGACGTAGGAGAACGAAGACTGATTTAAAAAATATAAGCGTTCATACGCTTATGCTTATGTAGCTAGTAGTATAATAATAGGTACTTAAATAGAAGTTCTGTAGACATAATAAATTTAAAATGCAAAGGAAACTTTGGGTATTCATAGATACTAACACCATAGCTACATAAGTTGATTCAGGAAGTATATATCTAATTAAATTTCGCAGAGGCATCATTCGCGGAGATTCTATTTGGGACAAGCTCGTGTTCAGAAAAGTCCGCGAGGGCATGGGTGGGCGGCTACGCATCATGGTCGTCGGCTCCGCACCACTCGCCGGAAATGTACTGACATTCGCCCGATGTGCCCTTGGATGTCTAGCAAATGATATCCGGCTTTTCTCTCCACTAAATCTATGTTGTCGTAATTCTTGACCTTAGGTATCTTCTTTTAAATCTCTTTACTCATTTTATCAACAAAATTTGAGGGAAGTCAATTTAATAAATAAATAGATTAACGAAAACTATCACTCTTTGTTAGTTTTTCTTAGTTAGCTGTGCCCCACTTTCCGGCAATGTACTGACATTCGCGAAGTGTGCCCTTGGATGTCATGTAAGTGATGTCTGGCTTTTCTCTCCACTACATCTATGTTGTCGTAATGCTTGACCTTAGGTATCTTCTTTCATATCTTCCTAGTCGTTTTGACAACATTTGACGGAAATCCATTTAACAAATAAACAGATTAACGAAAACTAACACTCTTTGTTTTCCTTAGTTGGCTCCGCACCACTTGTCGGTAATGTACTGACATTCGCGCGATGTGCTCTTGGATGTCAAGTAAATGATGTCCGGCTTTTCTCTCCACTAAATCTATGTTGTCGTAATCTTTGACCTTAGGTGTGTTCTTGCAAATCTCTCTACTCGTTTTGACAAGGTTTGACGGAAGTCCATTTAACTGATAAATAGATTAACGAAAACCATCACTCATTGTTAGTTTTCCTTAGTTGGCTCCGCACCACTTGTCGCCAATCTACTGATATTCGCGAGATGTGCCCTTGGATGTCTAGCAAATGATATCCGGCTTTTCTCTCCACTAAATCTATGTTGTCGTAACCTTAGGTGTCTTCTTTCAAATCTCTCTACTCGTTTTGACAACATTTGACGGAAATCCATTTAACAGATAAATAGATTAACGAAAACCATCACTCTTTCTTGGTTTTCGTTAGTCGGCTCTGCACCACTCGCCGGCAATATACTGATACGCACGTTATGACCTTGGACGTCTGGTAAGCAATGTCCGGCTTTTCTCTTTACTAAATCTATGTTGTCGTTATGCTTGACCTTAGGTATCTTCTTTCAAATCTCTCTACTCACTCTGACAACAAAATTTGATGGAAGTCCATTAGAACATTAGTCAGCCAGTTTTCGTTAATAATATATTTATATGTATCATATATTTAATTATGCTGGACTGCATAATCTGTTAGGAATTTCATTTATAATAAATTTAATCTCTAAATTTTAGGTAACTTATTTTTTATTTCGTGTTTATCATGTGCAATTTAGTTTTATAAACATTTTATTAGTTTGTCTTTCTAATTATCCGAAATTATTATTAATATCTGAAAGATTAACCCAAAATTCAAACTATTAAAAGACATCAAATGGACCAATTTTCTGTGATGTAGATAAACGCATTTCATTAAATATATATGACATTAATAGTACAAGGCGCATAGTTAAACAACTGAAAGTAGGGCAAAACTAAATACAAATGCGAAAATGTGTTACTGCTCATTTTAAGAAACGCGTAGTATATTTAAGTGTTTTCTATTATATCATGGAAAAACACATAGCCGTATTACGACGCAAATGTTTTATATTTTTAGGATAGGATCATAAAATGTATGATCAAGCAAAGATCTTATTTACTATAAAAACATTCATAAGTTAGTACGAAGGTCGGGAATAATTGTGGAAATATTCTCAACGTCTTAAATAGTATATTATTTCATGGTATTTAAGATAATGTTTATATAGGGGTTTATTTACACAAACAAATATCAATAAGAAGGAAGGTTCTTTGAAAATAGTCACGTGAAATATTCGCCTGTGTTCAAAACGAACTAAATATTTACTATAGCAGTAAATAATATTTATTCTAACTCTGTCATTAGGGATGTGATTTTTGCCAGTAAAACATCTTGTTTACATCAGAATATTTTATTTTAACCTCTTCATTGCATATCTTTCTCCTATGAGCTAAAAATACCTAAATTTTGTTGCTCCGAGAAACACGTGATGTTTCATTTTATAATAGACTAGCTTTTACCTGCGGCTTCGCTCGCGTTTTATTTATTTTTGTTTAATAAAAAGTGTTTTATGTCCTTATTAACA
>DWNR01004587.1:0-10763 GCA_018250455.1 Polygonus leo
GGTTTTAAGGGAGGGGTCACAGGGGGTACGCATCTGTGGTCGACCACAATTAGGACTTCAGACCTATCTGAAGATGATTACAGGTATAAGTGGCAGTGACCACTTACCGTCAAGTGAACTGCATGTCCGTTTTATTTTTTTTAATAAGTGTGGTCGACGGTAAAAACTTATTTTTTAAACAAACCAATACAATTATTACTATAATAAGGCACGAACTTAGAAAATATAATTCTACATTGTAATTTTACATAAAATATACATAACATTTATTTCAAAAAAAAAAATCACGCTTAATCTTTTTTTGTAATCCCGCCAATTTCACTTACACTTTTTAAATAACGTAACCTAAATGTCAAATGTGACATGTCAAGTATAAGTACGTCTATAAAAACGTTTTTTAATTATTATAGTAGGAGGCACATATTTTTTTCAGTGTTTGCCACACTAGAACTACACTAGTCGTGACCAAGGAATGAATGATTTAATAACTTGGTGAGTTTTAAAAATAAATTATGGTCCCACCGTGCTTACCAACCACTTGTAAATCGATTTGTTTTCAAAGATTTCAAACAAACGAATGATTTAAGCTGTATTGTTTGGTGTTTTGAAAATGGAACGTAATGTAACGGACCTTTGTTACTTGTGAATGAGGGCAAAAATCCTATTCTTAAAATAATGAAAAGGGCTATATGTTAAGTTTGTTATCATATAAAGGTAGCAAACGAGCATGCAGTCCACCTGATGGTAAGTGGTCATTGCCGCCCATGGACATCAGTTATCCTCCAAGCACAGTTAAATCACACTTTTCAGGCACAATTGCTTTAAATGCTCATCTAACCCGGCATGCCTCATGTGCCAAAGTCAACGAAACACAACTATTTTAATATAATTAATTACGTACAGTATCCGTTGCGCGTGTATCAGCCATTCATAAAGCAATGGGGAATATGGGTCGAACTGCATTAGCTAAACGGGGCTATAGAGCACGCGGTTGTAACGTCATAGACAATTCGATAAGTTTTTTACTGAGTTTAGAAAGGCAAAAGGTGCTCTTACTTTAATTTTGTGCAATAATTTTTGTTATACGATATGTTTGATTTGCATTATTGTAATTTTCGTAATTATTTTATTTTATTTTATTTTATTCATTCATTTCATCATGTTATTACAGAGACTAGTTTAGACTAGACTTCCTATTTATACAATAAAACAAAGGCAAAAATAAAGTACTACTAATCAAAACCAATCCAAAGAAGTGAAATGTTTATTTATGTCTGTAATTTTAAAATAATTTATGTTGCAAGTCTTAAGTAGCTAAAGGTGCGGTTATAGATTTTAAATAATTTTGATTAATTCAAAAACACGCAGATTGGTCAATAAAATGAATTCACATAGAGTAAATTAAGCAGTTTGAAAAGGTAATATTATTTGAACACGATATTATTTTTAACATTTTAACATTAGTATTTTTTATGTATTGTCAATGTTATTTATAGTTTTTTATTTTTATTTTATCTGTGTGCAAAAAATAAAGTATAAATAATACAAAAACAAACAAAATGCATTCCAACAGAATGCAATTCAACTCATGGACTAATTACCACATGTTGTCCAGGAAGTAATTATGCCGATTAATTCGTCTAATTATTTAAATGGAATGCGTCACCATACTCCATGTACAACAGACTGCTTATCAACGGAATCAATCTACCATTGACAATTGGATACAATCATGTTGGATTAACCATAGATTGACCATAGATATTTTAGATTTTATAGATTAACCATAGATAGAATGTTAGATTTTAGCTTAGTGTGTAAAAGTCAAAGAAAATAAAAAAAATCGTATTTCTTTTTGGATGTAAAAGGGCGTTTAGTGTAAGGCTTATTACAACTTTGTGCGGTCAACCCTAGCCGCGTCCCCTAAACGCCATTTTGAATAAAATGTATTAAAGAGATAACGTAGATCAAGATTTGGCGGGAAAGGGAGGACTTGTATGTCGCGACATTTTATTGTTTTCTAATATGGTGTTTACTAGTGTTTGGGTAAAAGATTTGGATAAACACAAAGCTCTTGAGTAATGTACACGAATGTGTGAATCGTATCTTCTTGCGTTGTTCATATCAAAGCTCCATAGAAGGTTTAATTCAAGTATTCATAACTTTACTTTAAAATAACTTGGACTTGACTTATGGCTTATTTGACTCTATAACATGTTGTGACGCGAAAATTCCTATGGTTGAAATATATGTCGACCTAAATTAAGATGGCATCACCCCTCTTTATAAACAATAATTTTAAATAGTGTAAATAAATAAATATTCACGGTAAGAAATTGCATTTATTATTCTGTATACGTATAAATATTAATAATATTTTTTTCTATATAAAAATGACATTATGCTAAACCGTTGTGCGTGCACATTTTTCTCAATTCAGACGTATTTGTATATTTACTTTTTGAGTGTGATATCTGGCTATTATATATTATGTGAATCTTGGGTATTACCAATAGATAAATAAATAAATAACACCTTATACACTCATAGCCCCACACTAGGATTCCCTGTATCGTGGGTGCCATGGACACACACAAGACGTATGCACAAACACCCAGACCCAGAACAGAAATCTAAATTCATCATTTAAATTTATGTTTGGCCGGGATTCGAACCCGGGACCCTTTGCGCGGCAGACCGGTATGGTGACCGTTGCGCCACGCGGGTCGTCAATAAACAAATATTTTATACGAATCACCTGTATTGTACTCTGTTCTTCCAATAACATACACATACACTTATTCATACGCATTTAGATAAAATATATCATTCAATTATATCATCCACTACGAAAAGATTTATACTCTGTAGCACTTAGCGTCTACATTTTTCATGGCCCCATTTAATGCATACAGATTTCAACCTAAAAACCCAATTCGGGCGCGAAAATGGTGTGTAATTTCAAAATGGAACAGACGTTGTTAAATTCCATTTATTTCTGATCCGTTCTGCATTAAAAATTACTCAATTGTAGAGATCAATTTAAAATGGTTGGTAGACTGACCGCCATCTGTTTTTTGATAAAGTTTTTTTATCTGTTGTTTGTTTTCCCGCGGCCATCTTGTAAATTATTTACTGTATCTGTGTTGATTGAATTTTGGACGTAAACTGTTTTTGTTTTAAATAGCTTTAACCGGCCTAGTCTAGTTAAATATATATTGATTGACATATGCAATACCTACATCATATTGGGTGCCTATGTAAATACGCGCGAATTCGCCCATCTATCATATCATATATATTTGTGTCAAAGCAACCGGCAAAAACTAAAAACTTTTAGAGATTTAAAGTTTTCGAAAATAATATAGAAATTGGTGCGACTGACTGTTAAAGTATTTGAGATTTAATTTTTCTGTGAAATTTCATGTAAAGGCCAGGCAGAATATCTGATTTTTTATTATATTCATTAAAACATTCTGTCTCACGTCATCATGCCATCATATTTGTATTTATAAACAAATGACGTTATATCCTGAGACCTGTGTTTCGCTTGACATTAAAACACAAATAATAATAATAATTATAATTTAATTAGAAATGTGCTTTTCTAAAGTATCATTTTCATTTTAGAAACAATTATTAGTACAGTATGTAAAGATGGTATAAAGATCTAAAACCACGTAAAACGGAATAGCGTCACGATTCAATTGTAGTTTACTTTGTAGTGTGCAATAAGTTATTTTGGTAACATTTAGTATTTAGACCAATACTCGTAGATACAAATCTTAACCAACAAACATAACAAAATTGACTGGAATTTCCTACACTGGATTTTCTCAACTCAGTTTTTAATCCGGTAGAATATGTGACGTTGAACATCTTAAATGTCTTTTCGGGTGGTAGAACTCGTGTAGTTCGACCGGGGAGGTACCACTGCCAACCTCATAATCCTCCACGAAGCAATTTATTGTGTTTCAGTTTGGAGAGGCATGGTTGCCGGCTATAATGATACAAGAGGCGAACATCTTAGTCCTCAGGGGTAGCAACGACAAGAATAGTTTCATGGGTATGGCATCCTAATAATATCTCCAACACAATTTTCTTTAACACGAAGTGTACGTTACATGAATGACAATAAAGATCTTAAACAAAGCTTCTTTAAAGTGGTTTAAACTAAACAAGATGGCTACCAGGCTACCACATAAAGGAACATGAGTGTTCAGTAGCTTTCTAAGACAATATAAAGATCAAACATGGCAACCTCATTAAATACCACCTGTACGCAAGATGTATGAATTTGTGAAACTTTTAACTCATGTTTTCGCGACATAATGACTGACAAAATATAAATACATCAAAGATAATGATAAATGACATATAATGATAAAGGACTCAGACTTATACTGAGGACAAACAAAATTGAACTAACATTGACTTAATACTAGGCACAGATTTTGTAGGATTTAGGCCATAGTCGCAATAATTAAGTTTTTTTTAGTTATTTTTATCGTCTTAAGGTAGCAAACGAGCATGTATTATCAGGTGGACTGATGGTAAGTGTCCAATTTAATGTGTTTCGGTTTGGAGATATGTGGTGGCCTTCTATACTTAAACATGAGGCGAATACCTTAGTCCTCGAGAGTAGCAACGCATTTGTGGTCAACTTAAGGTACTATTATATGTTACTCAGGGATGATTACTAGTTTTCATGGGCGATAGTGACCACTTACCATCATGTGAACTGCATGCTCGTTTGCTATCCTTAATAAAAAAGTATCTATTTACATCTTCTAACACCTCATTGGTGGTACCTACCACCTATGACCACCAGTAAACAAAGCTCTTCACACAAACACGGCAAAGGTAAAACCCACGCAAAGTATCACATTTGTCACAATTCGACACTCAGTTTGCTTGCGTAAGACAAATCTCCATTTTATGGTGTTAAAGTGATGTCATGCTATTTGCCTATGACGTCACAGTAGCTGTCCTCGGTTGAGGATTAATGTGAAAGGGATCTCGTCTAGTCTAAATTCTATATACATACGTATATACGTATAATTAGAAAAAAATAAATAATATATAAGTTTTGTCTCTATAATCTCTTCGAAATTGATTCAAAATTTCTTACAATGTTTTTATCGTTTATGGGTAGCAAAACACTTTGCAGTCCACCTATTGCTAAGAAGCCATGCCGCCCATGGACATCAGTAATCAATCACAAGTATAATTAAATCGGGCCCGAGGTTGAAACAGCTGCGTTGTTACCCCTTTTCAAGTTTGTTTCAGTAAGTCGCATCGAAATTGACAAGGCATTTCTTACAAATTCACTTCTAGTGAACAGAACCCTATTTACTTAGAATCCTCTTCCTATTTTTATGGAGTGTGTATTACTATAGTCGTTACGACAACAAACTTTAAAATAAAAAAAAAGGTTTTTCGTACTATGCTACCTTAAAAATTTTGTACTATGCACTATTAAAAACTATTCTTACTAGTTTAATTCATCTAATGCGACTTCACCTGTTTTACTTATTTTGGCTGATTATTTTACTTTTCCATCTCACAATTTATCTTGATTTTACGCATTAAAAGTTACATCTCAACTACATTTAGTTTACCAAAGTTTTGATTAGAAATTCCTGGGTTTCCAGTTCATCGAATGACATCAAGGTTTAATTTGGCGCTTCCGTGCAGACAGACAGACGGCTGGAGCGTTGCCAATTGCTTCTATGGAAATAGATTGGGCAAATCAGCCTGATATTAGACTGTAATCAAATAAGCAACTGGTTGGATCAACAAATGACTTCAAAACGGAGATTACATGTTTATCCTGTGGATAGATAGGTGGTTGAATGATAAATCGCGAGATACCACAGCCGTCCTCTTTCGATATCATTAGACTCTTCTTAAAATGAGAAGGATTTAGATTTCTATCGCAGTGCAAATTAATAGACTTCACAAAAGAAGATCTCGAAGATTTTTAACAATCTTCTAGTCCTGTAGATTTCCTCAAAACGTTTTGTTTATCGAAAGAAAGTGATAATTAAATCAGAAAAGTAGTAATTAATTCGAAAAATCAGTTAATGGTTCGAACTGGTGAGAAATGTGATTCTTAACCTGAAAATTCTTAACTGGTAAACAGCTATGTTTACACATGAGGTGAATTCCCCCCCATTAGAAACTAAGAAGATTGTTGTGATTGTAATCTTACTAGAAGTTGAATATAGATATATATATCCATGAGTGGCAGAGACCACTTAACCACATAGATAAATAAATGAAGATAATTTTGTAAGTCCTCATGAGGCAGAATAAGAGTACCTTTTAATTCCATATTCAAACTTTGCGAAATTATTCATACAACAAAACAGTTGATTGATTCACAAAAGTTCTACTAGAGACTTTCTCCAAGTGTACCTATATCTAGATACCGAATATTTCCTTTATCGTGCAATCAAAGAGAGAGTTCTAGTATCCGTTTCTGGTTAGGAAAACAGTGAAGAGAAGTATCTCTGACATCTGTGTAAGTGTTACTGGCCCTAGATGGAGCGAGCCGCGCTCTTGAAGTGCTCATTGTGTAGTGATTGGGTTGTTACAAGTTTATATCGATGTTTCTGTAGTCTGTAGACCGTAAGTAAGTGTATCGATATTTTTATACAAATTAAAACACTCCTTAAAGACACACCTTTGGTAAATTGGATAAAATCGCTTCCTTTGGTTTTCATAAAACATTAAGAATGAAATCGTTTGCAATATTATTTTTTTATTTTTTAACTTAAGCGATAAGACTGAGGGGCTACCATAAAAGTAGTAAAGTATGGAGTTCAAGCGATTTAAATTATCTTTACAGTTTATGGTAATAAATGCCAAAAAAAATTGAATTCAATAAAAAATGCGTGGCCACCTCTGAAGTATGAAGTGTTTCCCTCCTAAATTTGTGACCGGAATCTTTCACTCTGAGACCCAAATTGCTATTAAACAACTGCTACGAGACGGAAATTCGAATTATGATAATAGGTACTGTCCCAGGCAATCCATAAACAGTTGTTACGATTTCGAAAAAAATCTTATATCAGTTAAATCATAAGTTGACATTGCATACGCACAAACATCACATGAATACATCGATATCGATATGATCGATATATCGATACCAATAGCACACCACTTCTCCCTGACACATTTCTTAACAGAACAAGCTCTACAGATCAGCTCATATAAGGGTTGGCTTGTCAAGCATTCGCATTTATTAATTGCTAATCGAAAGTCCATGATAATACCCGCTTTGCCTTCTACGCGCGTGTCTATTTTCTCTGCGTGACAGACAGACAGTTATTTATACATTAGTAGGGCATCAGGAATGTTTTTTGCTACCATTACACGGTTTACTTTTTGTTTTTTTTTCGTTTCGATCTATAATACTGTCTCATTCGGATGCAATATATTTTGCAATTGATGTCTTTTAAACGTCATTTTTTTTAGATAAGTGCACTGGATTTTCATCTTTTTTGTACACTAGATGACCCGGCAAACGTTGTTTTGCCATATAAATTATAACTTTCTACCCCTTTTTAACGATTTAGGTGATGAATTTCAAAACAAAACGAAACACGACTTCCATAAATTCTATTAAATAATGTTTATGCTAAATTTGAAGAAGATTGGACCAAGGAATTACGTTGTCCGGTACAAACTTTGCCCCCGTTTTTCTCCCCCTTAGGGGTAGAATTTCGGAAAATCCTTTTTTGTAGGATGCCTACGTCATACAAATAATGCACCCTCCAAGTTTCAGGTCTCTACGATAAGCGGTTTAGGCTGCGCGTTGATCTGTCAGTCAGTCATTCAGGACAAAGCATTTTATATGTATAGAAGATGATTGACTGTTCCAAATGTGAGAATTGGTTCATAAATATTTTGTGGCGTAATAGAGAGGTACCATGTATAGGAGTTTTGCCACTTCAATTAGTGATCATTTTTATATACTTGTTGTATCACACAAGGAAGGAATATCGAAGGAGCTTTCTCTAGAAATGTTCTTTGATCGTTGTGACATATGTAGGGTGTATTTTTTTTTAGAAAGTATAATAAATAGTCTGTAGGCCACCTGATGGACACAAACTGGTATGAAATGGTTATTTACCCTACAATAGAATGATACTTGGGTTGCCTACACTTGGGTTATATAGTCGGCAACAACGCCACTCCACAAACAAAACCGAAATTTAATAATTGCCTGGGAGCCTTATAAAGGTGGAGGTGGGACCTCCCCGGTGGAACTATTACAACACCCGGTAGTTACTTATCGTTCAAGGTGCGAAAAAGGCTCGAATCAACGATGCACTTTTCGTTGCAGAAAGACATAAATTCTAAAAGTGATAAATGTTCGTCGATGATCAGACAACATTCATTACTTCTCTTTTCTTCTTTTTTTCCTTAAAATAACACCTTATACACTCATTAGCCCCACACGCCCAGTGTCGTGGGTATCAGGAACACACACAAGACGTATGCACAAACACCCAGACCCAGAACATAAATATAAATTCATCATTTAAATTACAGTCTGTCCGGGAATCGAACCCAGGACCTCTGCGACAGACCGGTATGGTGACCGCTACGCCACGCGGGTCACATTAATTTCTTTTATCCAGGTGCTTCATCCACATCTCTTTTACAAAAAATGCCACAACAAAAGCAAGCTCTATCCCATATAAGATTGACCAGATAACCAAGTCAAGCGTGGTCGGTCTGTTCCAAAGAGGTGTCGAGTTACATGGCGCGTGCCTGACAGATGTTGCAACGGAATTAAATATATAAATGTGTATGAACTTTCGTCCGAGCATTCGCTCGTGTGGATTTATTAAACGACTAGTTTCCGCCCGCGACTTCGTCCGCGTGAACCGTTTACGCAGTGCACGCAGCGGAAACTGTCAAGACGAAAAAAAACCCTCGATTTTGAAAAACCCTTCATCGGTGCTCCGCTCTTATTGGTCTCAGCGTGATGATATATAGCCTTCTTCGATAAATGGGCTATCTAACACTGAAAGAATTTTTCAAATTGGACCAGTAGTTACTGAGAATAGCGCGTTCAAGCAAACAAACAAAAAACTCTACTGCGTTATAATATTAGTATAGATTATATTTTTTGACAACGAGAATCCGTTGGAATCAAAGTATGATGATGATGAGAAGACAGGGGTTAGGTTAGAGACCTTCGTTTAGCAATGGACAAGCAAGAAGTGGAATTAATGTACCTACTTCTACTCCTGTCTGAAGGAGGTGTCAAGAGTCTCCGAAATCGGCGTGTTTGTATGAGGAGAGTTATGAAAGTGGAAGAAGCTAGGCAAGTATGTCAGAACCGTGCCGTTTGGCACTCGATACTCTGTGCCTACCCCGTTAGGGATTTGGCGTGAAGATGTGTGTGTATGTATGTATGTACTCCTGAGGCGTCCCCGAAACATGGCTACATGACGCGTGCCTGACAGATGTTGCAACAGAATTAAATGTATGTGTGTGTATAAACTTTCGTCCGAGAATTCGTTCGGATTTATTAGACGATAGCTTTTGTGACAACAAGATGACGTGGGATTTAAAGGATGAAGAGAAAGGAGAAGACAGGTGGTAGAACTCGTGTAGCTCGACCGCGGAGGTACCACCGCCACCCTCATAATCCTCCGTGAAGCATCATTGTGTTTCGGTTTAGAGAGGCGTGGTTGCCGGCTTTACTTAAACGTGAGGCGAACATCTTAGTCCACAAGGGCAGCAGTGCATCTGTGGTCAACCCCAAGTACGATTTAATCGTACTCGGGGATGATCATTAATGTCGATAAGCGGCAGTGACCACTTACCATCAGGTGGACTACAAGCTCGTTTGCTACCTTACTATATAAAATGAGTGTTAGGGGAGGATTACTACCACCAATGGACCAATGAATGTTCAGAAGACTGTGCTCTGATTTCTCATAGCGAATACGCTTGGAGAAGAAGGAGTCTTGGTTCAGAAAAGCTTGTCAAAGGTTGTATGTAAGCTGAAATACTTTGATTCATCCTTGACATAAATAACTAATAGAACAACCCAGCTTCATTCATACCTTCAGTTTTAGATCTTCAGTTAATTTTTTGTGTGCTTGGCTACCAAATATCCAATATTAAACATTTACGTACCCGAGATTTTTTTAAGATTCATAGAAAATATTTAACCAGCTCTTCTACATATATTCTTTTCGAAAATCCCCGTAAACTTTGAACTCTGAAGATAATCAAAGGGAAACCCTATACCAAGTGCATTGTGTTGATAACCCAAAAACCCAAACTAAGGTAGGTATTGAATACAATCGACTTTCACTTGCCCCGCTAAGTGATCTCGAATTGATCTTCGTGAGTGTTGGGACAATGACCTGTCTTCGCCTATTCATATTTAGATTATTTGTTGTTTTTATGATGTTTTTTATTTGCCTTTGGTGGCTTATTAGTTGCATGTTTAAGATATTTTAGGATTTAGGAAAAGCCTTACTAAGGTCTATATATGTATAGAACCTAGGAGTAGGTAGGTAGGTTACCTACCTATTCCTAGGTAGTTAATGGACCCATTCCCATAGACATGTGTAACAACAATAAAGTAATTTTTGAACATTCAACAAGACGTTGATTTCGAAGAGCAAATGAAGCAATTACAATAAACATCTTCTATACTAATATAATAAAAGTGAATGTAAATTTGTTTGTTACAGTTTCACGCCAAAACTACTGAACCAATTGTA
>DWNR01004588.1:0-10763 GCA_018250455.1 Polygonus leo
AATTGCTTCACGGAGGATTATGAGGGTGGCGGTGGTACCTCCCCGGTCGAACTACATGAGTTCTACCACCTGGCGAGTATAACTAATAAATTATATTCTGATGCGTACCTGCGTTTAACTGTTGCCTCATAAAGGCACTCCTTGCATTTACGAACGTCTTACGTGTTGACGTCTAGGTCTTTTAAACCAAATCTGTTGTCAATATTAATGTCGACGAACCATTATCGTTATCTATGCACATTATAGGTATTAAATTTGATATAATGTTACTATCTTGTTCTTAATATAACTGTTCTATTTAGTCGCTATAACCTAGCAAGAATGATTGTCACTTTATGGTAGAGGTTACAAGTAAGACATTTACTATGAGCATCTGTTTACTGTTAATTTGATAGCATTTGTTAGTACTGTATCACTTTTCATAAGAAATCTATTTCCTAAAATTTAAAAAATTGTTAACTCAGGTTAAGGTTTTAATTAAAATAACTGCGTTACTTATACATTTGTAATTATAAGTAAAGCAATTATTGTCAGTTAAATTTAGAGTTTAAAATGAAATCTATGAAAAATCTATTGAATCTTTAGGAAAAGAATATAATAGTATTGTTTATTAATAGAACTAAAATAACAAGTTAATATTACTTTTTATTGATAAATGATTAGAATGTACCGTGAAAGTAGTGTTAGCTTTGGCTCAAAATGTTAGGCAAGATACGATTGTTTCGACAGTAACTGTATCTGTTTAATCTGTGGAGCTAGGAGTGGATCACGGCCCATAAGGCAAGTGTACACGTAAAAGGTCACAGGCGAGACTAGAAGGCTATTTGGAAAGTGGATTGGCGCCAGTGTGCCGTTCTAAGCAAATTTGGCGAGAATGCACTGCTACTACCGCGAGAGAACTAGCAATGTAAACAGAGTCTACTCCAAAAAATAATATTGTCAAAACAAATTTATTGTAAAGCAATTTATTGCGTTTCGCTTTGGACGGGCGTGGTTGCTGGATATACCTAAAAGCGAGGCGAACATCTTAGTCCTCAAGGGTAGCAACGCATCTGTGGTCAAGCTCAAGTACGATTTCGTACTCGAGGATGATGTCCATGGGCGGCAGTGACCACTTACCATCAGGTGGACCGTATGCTCGTTTGCTACCATAAGACGTTAAAAGAAAATATATGATGTTGATTTTGCCATCAATAGAGATGAGAGCAACATTATATATTTTCAATAATAATTGTGATCTTTGACGATCGAACTTAGGCGACAAACGTCCACTATTAACCGCTATAGACAGATCATTGACGCACACACTATTAAAGGCAGTGATTTACTATGTTATGTGCCCGTAATATCCTGTACCAATTTGAGTGCGTATTTTAAAACGTTAACATGTGTATGTACGTTGACGAGTACAAGAAGGTTCGCGCTGCATCAAGTGATTAATTGAAGGGATTATAAGGGAATAAATGTGGTTTAGACGTCATTGTCACACAGATTTCTATCTATCAGGTGAATTTATATAAGACATTCTAACATAGTCCTCTGGTTATATTTTTGTAACAGCGTCAGATGGGCGGTGTTTTTCTTCTAACTCTTAAAAAGTTCGTAAGACACAATTCACAGATTTGACCTAAACAGTTTTCAATATCTCATTGTCATCATCACGCACACACACATCTTCACGCCAAATCCCTAACGGGATAGGCAGAGATTATCGGCGTGTTTGTATGAGGAGAGTTATGAAAGTGGAAGAAGCTAATCAAGTATGCCAGCACCGTGCCGTTTGGCACTCTATACTCTCTCATTATGGGTTCATAGTTTAATATAAGAATAATATTATTAATTATCATAATTACATAATAAATTCGATATATCAATCGTGTCTATGTCATTGTAGGATTTATTACAAAATACATTACGTACCACGCGGACATTGCTGTTCGTAGCCTATAACATACATAAATATGAATTGAGCTATTTACATTCGTTTTGTTCATTACTTAGAACTTATTAATTATTTATTATAATTTTATAATTTTTAATTATAATAAAAGAATATTAATGTCTCGTGTCCGATCCTGTATATTTTTGTTTATTTTGCCAAATAAGATTTCCAAACTTTGATAAAGTCTATTTTACAAATTTAAGAAATGGACAGTTAATGTACATAATTCTTGTTTAGCTTCGGAAATTGACTATATTTCTCTCAATTATCACAAGATAAACAAACTGACCATCACACATATAGTATTAGTAAGCATATTAGTAGTGTCGCTATTTTCGTGCTAATTGATGTTACACTAGCGCCACTTCCACTATTAAGATAAATAAGTACTAATTTATATGAAAGTGTAATGTGAATATGGATAGGTTACATGTTGACGTCTTTTCGATGTCGATGTCGTACATAGGTTATCGTCTGGGTTCGAGATTTGTGTCGACGTTGGCTCCGCTGCAGCTTAGCGTCAAGATCTAGAATATTTCATCAGATAATTTGAAAAAGTATAATATTTAGTTAGTTTGCGTCAGTTGCGTTATTTTGCTTCAAACCTAGATCTAGTGGCAAAATTGTTTTGAGGGCTCTTTATGCTGTCGTTTCCACTTGATACACAATATATTCAGCAATTTTTAGTAAGTATGTGTTCTAAATAGCCCAATATTTCTTTATCATCTGCACTGACCTAGCGCAGTGCGTACGCTCCAGACCTCAGCCGTGGAAACAACTAGTATATCCTAGTATGTACTTGTATACTCTCATATACATAGCTATGTATCTGTAAAGTGTACGTAAAACTTTCTTCTTTTTTTTATTAGTTGTTAGTACTGTTATTGGTAAAATAAATATTTCTTTCTTTCTAATATATTACGATAATATACCAATATATTCTCAACCATGAGATTCCGTGACTTGAGATAGGCCTGACTATAATGAGAATGATCAAATAATTCCATAAGCGATTTGTAATAACTTTTCAAATTAGGTGAAAATTATTTACATTTCTTATTACTTCATATTACAAAACCACATCAAATGCTGCGAAATTTATTCTCTACGCCGTCACAACACAGTTACTTGTAACAGGTAAAAATTAATTTTACCTGTACAAACTGTACATCTGACGCATTTAAATGTGCATTCGGTCGTAGCACACTTGGCCTGCATACAAATATTTTTCCGTACTGGGAACGAACCCGGAATCCTCGCCGGAGAAATTCGTTCACTGCACTCTTGTATAATCGTGGAACAACGTCTCCAGGGAATAGTGTCGCCGACGGATGTAATTGACCGTTCAATAGGGTAATCAGTGGTAAGGAAACCTAACAAATACAATCCTACTGCCATAGTATAAAGTGCGACGTCTATTTCCGCGTAGCAGTTGTTTAGTAACAATTTAGATTTCGATAAGAAAAGTGTGATTGCCTAACACAAAAGATGATCATCTCCTCAGGTGTGCCAATGCACCACAAGTTGGAATTCTAACTGAGATTGTTAAGTGAGGTATATTTTCTTAAACTGTTAACTTCTGTTAAGATTTCTTTGGTAGAATTAATAGTTACAACTGGTAAGGCTCCTGTTTGAACCAGTACTTCCTGAGATTAGCGCGTTCAAACAAATAAACAAACAAACAAACAAACAAGCTAACAAGCAAACACGCAAACAAACAAGCAAGCAAGCAAGCAAACAAACATACAAACAAACAAATAAAGAAACAAATAAACAAACAAACAAACAGACTCTTCAGCTTTATATTACTAGTATAGATTCGAATAAAGTGTCCGAATAACCATTAAACAGGCTTTTACTGTTGTCCGCGAAATTCTCCGTTTAAATTTTCTATTAATATCTATAATTTAGATAGGCCTATTGTCAATGATTAAAAATCGATCGAGCTATTATAAAGAGGTGCGTGAGGTGCGCTACAGACACCGACTGCGTCACACCGTCCTGTCCATTCAATGTAATCCGGCTGTGACACCAATCTATTTTACATATAAATGAAATTTAAGTGTCTGTCAATGTAATTTCTAATAAAATAACAGCCATTTCGAGAGATTATATACTTCATTATCATGATCCCAAACTAAGTTTTTTTTTAAGATTTTTGTCCGTTCTGCTGTATGGATTTGTATTTAAAAAAGGGAATACTGATTTTAACTTGTTTTAAGTCTTAGATAAGATAAACAAATGAGGACCTACGAAATATAGGTACGCAATGTTTATGCGTTAGGTATAATGTTTTCTCATTTTAGCACTGAAATTTTAAATTGTTATAAAGTTAGGAAGAAGCATATACAATAAGAATACATTAAGGATTGATTTATCAATCTTGGAAAATCTTATAAGACGCAAACAAAGCCGCGCTCCAATGTTCGTTCATAATACAAGTTTTAGTAGTTTTTTATAGTCGTCTGGATTAGAAATTTTGTTAAGGCGACATAATTCATTAAAGTTATCAATATGGTATACATTTCAATACGGTTATGGTAGACTAAAGTTCTATTCCAACTTAAAAGAGCTTAAACATGTTTTATGGTGAAGAAATTTGGCTATAATTGGTGGTGGTCTGCATTGAATTCTGCTGTAGTAGCAATGGTTACAATTAGCAATGTATTTGTAATTACTTGTATCAATAAATAAAACTACTATGCATTTGACTTTGCTGACAAATCCTATGAGCTGCAGTCAAAACTCGTTTGCTTATATTAAAGAGGCCGGGCAAAAGTAATGTTTAGATCTCTATATAACATTATATTAATTTGATCAAAAGAACTTTCATAATTACGATTATTACTTAATGCGTATTATGATTAATAGTCAAGATCGGTTAATGCTTTAAATACTGCTTGTCTTAAGTTGATTTAAGGCGCATAAAACCCACGTAAAATGTGTCTTGAGACGATCGTTGCTATATATTGTAAATTAATCTAGTTTTTCAGACTACAGTCATAAGCTGACCCTAATGATTGTACCGCTTTATTGGAATTTGGGGCCAGAAGTTGATAATAATTTAATACTTGAGAAATCTGATGGATTTAATGATGTTTGTGTTGAGCGTCGTGACACTTTATCACGACGACAAAAGTTAAGGTCTATTCGTGCATGTGCTTACTCTCAGTAATGTCCTTAAATGATATTGATTAATGTTAGCCATGATAAATCTGCATGGAATATATTAAATATATTCCCGTCTATATTATATTATAGTGTATAAATTTGAATATTATACTAGACTTCCGTCGTTGTTTTGATGTTTTCAGTGTTGTTTGTACTAGAAACATATTTATCTTAATTATACTCTTTTATATATCATCTTAAGGTAGCAAACGAGCATATAGTCAACCTGATGATAATTGGTCACTACTGCCATTGGACATTAATGATTATCTTCGAGTAGGTACGGTTAGATCGAACTTGTGGTTGACCACAGACGCGTTGCTACCCATGAGGACTAAGATGTTTGCTTCGTGTTTAAGTATAGTCAGAACCTCGCCTCTCCAAACGAAACACTGTAATTTGCTTCACGGAGGATTATGAGGGTGGCGGTAGTACGTCCCCGGTCGAACTACATGAGTTCTACCGCCTGGTAAAATACTCGTTAATATAAAGAAGCTTTCGTTGTAGTAGTAGTTCGAATACTAATAAAGTTGGATTCGCTGTTGGTAGTAAATGTGTGACGTATTCGTATGTATTTGCCCATATTGATACTAATAATACAAATGTAGAAACACAAACAATCTACATTTGTCCATTGTCTTTATATCTCTGACAGGAAACGTTTAGACATTTCATTTCACTTAACAGTAGATACGTGACAGGAAGAGAAAGGCTAAACGCTTATGTTTATTTTATTTGTATTGACATATTCCAGGCCTAATACCATAGTAAGGGCATACTTGAGGAGGCTAAGAAGCCATAGCTTTGTCGCGAATGGAAATATTTCCATAAACTTTACGACTTAACGTGCACAGGTTATGTCCACCGGTTGGCGCCATCTCCATACCGTTTCATTGTTCAAAGAACATCGGCGCCAGAGTTGTATTCGCAACTAATTTTATGATCAATTCTTGTAAACATTGTCTTTTGCAACTCACCCGCTTCTTGAATGTGAATAGAGCACCGTGTCTACAAACGGTCCTTTTAAAATTGTAATAATTCATGAGGCCTTACGCGTGCTTGGAATAATTCCCGTTGTGAAAATACCTCAATATGACGTTCCGTTCGTTTCGTATTGCTTACGAACGGCCGCATTGATGGTCAATATATGAGGAACAAAACGTCGTAATGAAAAAAATTCACAAAAACGTTTTTTTGTAAAATTGTATTCATCTATTACTTCTTATCTGTTACAAAAGAAATAGAAAATAAAAAAGTCTACAAATAGTTCAAAACGGAATTAAAGTTGACGATTTCGTTCAAAAGGAGATAATTGTCAAAAAAATAAGATTTCACAAACATTTTTTTAAATATCAATCAAAACTGTACGTGTTATATATTTTTTCAACATAACAATAATATATTATACACATAGGAAAAGATATTGAAATTTGTAATTTTATGTAAATTATGGAATAGATAATCATGGGTTTTAAAATGGCAATTTAGTCAATTTCATTCAAAGCGTTATAAATGTCGATTGATTTCAAACAAAACGGGTTAATTGCATATTTGTATTGTCTATATCTAATTTAATTTTGGGTTTAGAAATTTGGAAAAATCGTATCTTGAATAAGATTTTACAGTCTAATTAATCCAAAAATCACAACCCGAAACTAAACACAAACTGAGATCACACATGATTAAGATCGCAGTATCTCAGTTTTTTGGCTCTACTGTAAAATTAAGTACCTTGCAGTAAGTATTTAGCAGGTACGCCGTTTTGTTCGCCAGCTCCTCAAACGATGTTTAATGTTTAGATTGCAATGCACTTAGTACGTTCATTGTGAGATTAGAGAGCCCGCTGCGTCACGAGCCATTTTTGATCGTGAATTGGGTCACGTCCGGACTTTTGAGAGCCGCACCGTGCTTCATATTCGTCAATACAGCTACGTTTGTACTAACGCTGTTTCTGAATGCAATATTTCTCATATCATTTCTATCTATAATTTTGAACTTTCGCGGTTAAATTCTAGTATTTAAACTCGGATTTCAAAATAAAAATGTTGGATCAGTATTCAACAGCTAAGGACTGTGTTAGCCGAAATTGATAGAACTATCTGGTATGTTGGATTTCTTACTACGTTTTCTTTTATTTGTATTATGTTTGTACGGTAATATAAAATATTAGTAAACAAAAACGTTCGATTCGATATAAGTTCTTCATAGGTATCTTTGCGTATGATATTAAATTGAAAACACTCATTGGAAGTCGATAGCATATATGTTTATTGAACTACGTTAGTGCGGTAAGCTGTTGAGTGGAATTTATAAACATTTGAACATTGTATCGTGAATGGTGTGCGCATGCGCGGCCGATAGCATACCCGCGATGAGAGATTTATCTCAAGCAGACGGAGAACGGATTTCGCGAGCATAGATATAGTTGCAGTTTATTGTTAGTTTGACTTTTATTTCAGCGTCTATTACTCGTTGTATTTATTTTGGTTTTACGATCGATTCATACTATAACGTTTTAATACTAACTGAAAGCAGAATTTTGTACGAAAAGAAACTTATTAGCCCACGATTGTATTTGTTGATTCGCGACAGTACTGTTCTTTTGCCGTCTTAAGGTAGCATGTGACCATGCAATGGTAAGTAGTCACTGCCGTCCATGGACATTAGTGATCATCCCCGAGTACGGTCGAATCGAAAATGAGGTTGACCACAGATGCGTTGCTACCCTTGAGGACTAAGATGTTCGCCACGTTTGTAGCCGGCAACCACGTCTCTCCAAACCGAAGCACAAGAATTGCTTCACGGAGGATGATAAGGGTGGCGATGGTACCTGCCCTTTCGAACTACCCGAGTTCTGCCAACTGGCAAATTTTTATTTCGTTTATTTGCATTCACTTCTACAATGAACACTTCAATTAAGATTACTTATGAAATATTTCTGCGATTAATATGCGGCTCTCAAATGACATCCTCACTCTATTATCTCTTGACAATAGAATCCCATTCAAGTTTGTTGCATTGATAAATTAATAAACGAGTGCATTGCTACATTAATTGCTAATCAAGTCTCAATGTTAAGTAGGTGTGACATGAGAAATATCTACATGTATTTGGCACACTCTTCTTATTCGATATCACATGTGCATTCTAATCTCAACGTCAATAATATGTCGCACAGTATGTAAAAAGAATGTTATTTTTATTTAAATGTATCATTAAATTTTAAACAATTTTTGAAGGAATATCAAGATCCTTCAGTTTGGTCGGTATCATAAAGCGTTGGAAATATTTTCAGAAAGACTCTTATTTTTATCGTATACAGACATAATGTTCATACACATTAGTATAATCGCTAAGTGTTGACTACTGCCTGGCAGTAGGACTCAATATATAAGACAAAGATAACGAAGATTGTGACAAATTTGTATATTAGAATTCAAAATGGACATAGATATTATACCCACACCAATTGTAGCGTCATAGATGTAATAACAGTGTATACAATGTAAATAGAAGTATGTAATAAGATATTTAGCAGTGAAGGTGCTTGGAGGCGTGATTATATGTCTAGATAGCTCACATTTACTGGGTTTGTGTATATTATCACGTAGCCCAGTTGGGTGGGCGAGGCTGGATGCCAGACAACTCGCTATTTGATTGACATCACTTAAACTCAGAGAATTTTACTAAATGATATATGAATTTATAAGTAGCTTCTTATTACAAACTGTATGGTAGATTTTATGACATTCTTTGACATAATTTCACAGTAGTGTTAATTTCAGACTGGTGGTGTTCTAACCTAGAATTTAGGTGCTACACCTAAACGCAGCTGTGGACTCCATTCCGACTTACAATCGTTTATACAGACTATGATGCCATACTGTGGCTGCAAAATAAAACATAGTAAATATATTAAAATATATACTTTTATCTTATTTTATTTTATTTAATCATAGTATTATGTTATAAATATATACTTTGTTAGAAAGCCATCTGTTGAAGAAAATACACATAAATTCCAAAGATTACCAATAAAAAGGGAGTTAGCGTCAATACTTAGAGTTGATTAATAGTTTTCATTTTACTAAAACGAATTTATTACAAAACTTTAATACGTGCATAACTTGAAATTATGAAGCGAATTTTAATCGAAACGATAAATCCGCGCGGTTCCCATTGTAATGACTAAAGGCGCTTTACCACGGACCTCTACCGCTTAGTCGATTAGGAACCCACACATTTATGTGGTCCTGGTATTCAGTGGCTAATTATTTCAAAAAGTAATTCGTTTCGGTCATAAAGCACTTCCTATCAAACTTAGACAAGAATAAACGTCTCAATCATGCCACAGGTGGCAGGTGGTACAATCGGACTACATCGTTACCCCCATAAACCTCCGTGAAGCAATTTATTGTGTTTCGATCGATAAGAGGCGTGACTGCCGGCTAGGCTTTCACACAAGGTGAGATTTAAATCCTCAGGAATAGTCCATGATCAGCTTTAGGTACACTTCAATCTTGCTTGGGGTTGATTACAAATTTCTATCGGCAGCATTGGCCACTTACCATCAGTTGGATTGCATGCTCGTTTGCAACCTTAATACGATAAAAAAACCTCAAGAAAGACTCCAGTTTTATCTAAGTTAGATTAGAAATGTTCATTGGTGGCTGTAACCGTAAGTACTATATTTTTTACTTCTATGCTATAGAAAATATGCGCCATATCCATCATTCTTACCTGTAGGTCTCTGTCCATTGACATAATTTAATAATTAATGAACGTCGAATATCGGATTCAAGTACAAGTTCTTATCACGCCTTTAAAATCTAGTCTACTTTGTTGCATGGAGGTACCACATTCATATTTATTTTGCCTATTTCTGCCCTTCAGCAGCAGTGTTAAGCTCTGATCCTCGGTTTATCCTCGATTAAAGCAATGTTTAAATTAGTCCTCCGGGATAGCATCAATATTTTGGTGGATTACAGATAACCGCGGTGGTACTACACAGTACACATTATTAGGTAGAATAGTTTACTATTTTTCACTAGGTATGTAAATATATGAACACGTGCGAGTTGAATCATTCTTTTATTGGTCATTTCAGTAAGTACATTATTGTTTTTGTGCTCCATGTTTGATATGAACTTTATTTATTAGATAGCTAATTTATCGTAATTAACGTATCATTTATTACAACCACATAAAAGTAATTATCTTATTTTGTATTCCTAATCTGCTTCAAACTTCATATATTAGAAATGATTCATATTTCAGTAATTTGTCTGTTCCTTTTTGCGTTACGTAGACAAATGCATATTATTGTTATGCAATAGATATAACCGTGATAAAAAAATAATGTTATCGATATCTTGCAAACTATTCGGAAAAGTGGCCAGTATGTTTGCGTCTTTATATACACAGTTAATATCCGCGCTAATCAATTGACTGTAGCAATTACAAGTTTGACCTGTGCTCTTTGTGAATCCAATCCTAACGCTTTGCATGATAGCTGGAGTATAACTTATATTGAAATGACTTAACTTTATAACTTACAGCCATGATGATTAATATCTTATAGGACTTATGATGTATTAAACCTCTACGTCCAACTAAGTAATATAATAATTGTTTTGTTTGTAATAATATT
>DWNR01004589.1:0-10761 GCA_018250455.1 Polygonus leo
GGTACAGGGGTTCCTTTCATGATCTAAGTGAGCACTAAGAAAGGATTTTTCGAAATTTTACCGCCAAGGGGTTTTTCGACTTCTACGAAGTCGCGAGCAAATGCTAGTTTTTTATAAATTTACTCATGATTGTACCTATATGGCGAAGCTTGAACGCTATGCAATAGTTACAAAAGCTTCAAAAAAAGGCTTACAATATTAAACAGAGGCCATTGAAATACACAAAGCCCATTGACACCTCCTGGGAACATACATGGTGGTCGGCCTCGGCTCGGTTGCGACATGCTATCTCAATTGGATCCAAAACTACTATTGTTCTTTGAGTCGCAGGGCCATGTAGAGAAATAGAATACGGTCTACCGAATACATTATCGTGTTTTTATAAATATATTGTTATTGATAGCATAGCTTTATGCTAAGATTAATACAATTACTACATTTTAAATTCTATAATATACGTTTTTATGTACCTGAAGAAGCGAACGAGCGTTCAGGCCACCTATTGTTAATTAGCTAACTTAACTGTCGCCTTTGATATCTAATTTGAAACTTGGCACTATTCCTGAGAGAACGGAGAACGAAGATCTCATATATGTGGAACAGGGAACAAGTTATAAGCAACACAACGTTAATTACTGGTAAATTAGTTATAGATCCTATTAAAGTCGAAAAATATTCATATATAATCCATTTTTGACCATTTGTATAGTCATAAGACTATAGAAATGACTTTAAAATCGCCCATGATTGTTTTAATTTCTTCCACAGCGGTGAAAAAAGTGAACTACAGTCCAAACCCAACGTTAGACGTAATGCTGCACGGAGTAAACTCGTTGGTGATGTTAGTGGAGCTGACTCTCTCGGCGCACCCCAGCCGTCTGCGTCACGTCATGCAGCCGCTGTACTTCGCGCTCGGCTACGCTATCTTCACCGTGCTGTACTATGTGGCTGGAGGCGTCGACCCGTAAGTCCCATAACAGTATTCGTAGTTACATTAGTCGTAGTTGTAGTAGCCTTAGACACGTCGGTAACACGTGTAGCAAGGTCACTTACAACATTCAGTGGCTTTGAAGTTATAGTATCTAATTTGACGGACCTGACTCTCTCGGCGCACCCCAGCCGTCTGGGTCACGTCATGCAGCCGCTGTACTTCGCGCTCGGCTACGCTATCTTCACCGTGCTGTACTATGTGGCTGTTGGCGTTGACCCGTAAGTCCCATAACAGTATTCGTAGTTACATTAGTCGTAGTCGTAGTAGCCGTGGATACCGTGGTTGTAGCAATAGTCATCGTCGTAACATGTGTAGCAAGGTCACTGACAACATTCAGTGGCTTTGAATATATAAAATATAAGTATAAAATATCAAAATATAACGCCTTAACACAATTCTTACGCAGAATACAAAGTATACGATCCTTGTTCTAAAATATTACTTCGTCCTTACGACTTAATACCAGAGATATTACGAAATTCACGCTAACGATGACACCTGTATGCAAAACGGTCAATATTTACACACTTAGACATATCTATATACTTCATCACAATAGGCATGAAAGATTTGAATATATTAATAGTATGTAAACAGCAGCTATTAATTTACGCTCAATATGCTACACTGAAAGTTTGAAGTGATATTTGAAGCGCTTTATTCCTTTGTTCTTTTCAGAACATAAAAATATGAATTAATAATTAATTAATGATGAATAAAAACTTCTTCTTGTAATAGGGAATATTAACAATACTCTTGTAATTTTGTAGTTCAATATGATCATTATAAGATTTCAGTAGATAAGTAGTATTCTATATAGCAGTAAATTCTATACTAATACTTCTAGGTATATTTTTTTGATATCCATTAAGATTTCTAAAGTTTATTTTCTTGGAAAAATTACTTTTGATTACTTTCATCCTCTGCCATGCTCTGAATAAATATTACGGACTTAGCACCTAATAATTAAGATCAATTCTAGCCTTGTGCCACAAATAAATACATTAACATAAATATAGACTGAATAACCAAATGAACTTCATATGTTAAAATATAATTACACAAATACGTGCATAATAACGTTAAATCTGACTGGCTAATCAAGGGTCTGAAGGCTTGTTCTGATGTATAAAGACAGAGGCTATTCAACACACAAACACATCTTCACGCCCTTCAAATCCTTAATGGAGTAGGCCAATCCCCAAACGGCACGGTTCTGGCTAGGCAAGTCTAGCTTATTCCACTTTCATAACTCTCCTCATACAAACACGCCGAGTTCGGAGACTCTTGATACCTCCTCCTCCACCTCAGACAGCACACGATCAATTTGATCATGAAATGTGAGTCTGGGTCTTCATAATATTGAAACAAAGGCTGAGGCACAGACTAGCACCATTGCATTACGAGATTTCGATGAAATATTCATACATTACTCCTTATATAGACGGCTTATTCATACTCCCACATTGCTCAGAGATCAGATATATACATCACTGTATACAATCACGACCTTCATCTGTTCTTACAATAACATTCGGTTGTGGTTGCGTTAGAATGTGTTAAGGTTAAGGAGCCATAGCCCTGCGGCGTAAGGTAATTAGAAGTTGCGAAGTGTCGTGCAATGTTTCGCCAAATTAAGAGCGTGTTAATGCGTGTATATAGATTATTTTGATAACAGCATAGTCTGTTTTTAAAAAAGCTGTTGTTATATAAGTTGATGTTATATAAGCAAAGCAAAGGATATATCTTTTGTTTTGACTTGTATTTTTTATCAGTTGAAGGTAGCAATCGATCATGCAGGCTACCTGATTGTAAGTACTCACTGCCACACATGGACATTTGTTACCAATCCATATACAATTGAATCGTATTTGAGTTTTGAAAACAGATACGTACGTGACTATCCCTGAAGACTAAAACGTTCGTTTTGTGTGAAAGAATAGCCGGCAATCACATGTTCAAAGCCATAGCACAAAATTTGCTTTACGGAGGATTACGAGTGTGGCGTTGGTAACCCCCGGTCTAACTGCACGAGTACTATCCTGAGGACTGAGACCAGCTGTTGACATATCATCCCTTTGTTATCCGATTACTTTATTAATTAAAACTTATCACTCTAGAAATACTCTAGAAATTTATCACTCTAGAAATATAAATATTTTTGACTATATTGCATACGACGTAATCGGTACTACCAATTTAAGGCAATTTCCGTTTGGGAATTTTATGCCTATACTTCTAAATTGTAATTGGTTTTCAGTGTTAGAATGGCCGAACATAAACCTTGTCGGTACCTATTTGAGTATCCATAAATACACAATGAAGGTGCTTGCTCATATTTGTCACGGCACGTAAATATTAGTCAAAGATTGTAAATGGTTAAACATATGACGATGTTATTTATAGGGTTGAGTGGAGTACGCGCGATGTTGATGATTTACTGTACTTGTAGCTTCGCTCGCGTAAATAGGTATGTAGTTTTGGCGTCAAAAATCTAAATTATATCCTTAGAACAGAAAGAGTTCATATTAGTAATTTCTATATTAAAGAGACAATCTTTAAAATTAAGTCAAATTATAAAAAACCTGCGTTCAGTGTAGACTTTGTGATGCGATTAATATTATGGAAATTGGGTATATATACCCAAATAGAGAAGGATTTCAGAAATTTTGCTACTTAAACTCACTTTTATATCGTTTTACCTTAATTAGCAAAATGAACCACGTATAACATATTATAAAATTATATGACATAAATTAGGAAACTTTAGTTAAATTGTTATATTTGCGACATACTTTTATGGAGACCTTAACATCATCATAAATATATTTTAATTACAAATTGCAAAATTCACACGAAGACATTCGGTTCACTTAGTTTTTGTGTATCTCTATACACACGATATATGAGTTATTTATTTTAGTATTTGAAAATTTTACAATGAGATGTAGGACCAAGGTATACCATACTATAACCTACAGTAGTGTAGTTACACCCTATCGGCACTTTTCGGTGCCCTAGTTTGTTTAAATTTGATTTGCGAAAATTTTAATGTACATGCGTGTGACTACATGTGTGTTCATTCGCGTGTGAATATTTAGATTAACAAGTCCAATATTGATTATTTTATTTAAATAATAATTCATAACATCTCTCTCGTGTCATATTTAAACAAAGCTTTGTGGGAACCTTGGTTCAGATTTGGATGTAGGCAATTCAAGGAAAATATTAATCGTAAGGATCTAAGACGATACCAGTAGAATATCGATTAAGAATTTAATTTAGATGATAATATAATTTTATCTTAAAAAAGGGTACCGAGTTTCTCGAGTATAAATATTGCCAATGACATTTTGCCAACAAACTGGACAAGGTAGGTACTTTGTTACTGTCACTCAGTAATCAGGAAGCTAATAAAAGTACTCACTTTTATTAGCTTCAATCATGTGTTTTCGTATTTCGTAACCGACTTCTTAAGACTCGGTTCTGACCCACTTTAAACGGACAGATTTAATTCAAACTTTGTACACTTATCAAGGATCGGTGACAATACAATATATTCATGCGTTTATTTCATTAACCTGATTAGAATACTATGAAAAAAAATAAAAAAGCGTGGGTTGCTCGATATACGAAATTTATGGCACAGAGCGGCCCACGATTTTTCACAATAATACTAGTATTTTTGTTCATTATTATTTTCAGTTTATATATTAAGGATTATTTTTATTTTTGATGTGCTTTAAAACCATTTTTTTAGTTATTTTTAACTATATTTATTTTAAATCTCCTTAAGTGCCACCAGGTGTTGTTCTAAATATAACTCTGTATAAAAATATTTTTTATGTTCTACAGGAACACATATAACTTTTGACAATGTTAAGTAAAGACCACTTTTCAATTGTTTTCAGATGGGGTAACCACTTCATCTACCCGGTGATCGACTGGTCGAAGCCAGAACAGACCCTGGTGGTGATAACACTGACTGCTCTCTTCCTGGCCCTGATGCACCTATTTACTGTGGCCGTGGCGACCACAAGAGATCTCATTATCAGACGTTGTTTGACTGAAAAAAGCGGACATTACAATGATGGATTTACCGCTTAAGCAAGCAACAAGTATATTTCAAATAGTATCAAATGGAATCACATATCATGAGGAACGTGAGAAACTCTTCTTCGTACAAATGTGTAGTGACCACGTAGCATTGATTGGAGAATACTTTACATACACCCATGAATGTATTAGGCAACATATACAGTTGCATCATTATTAAGATATTATGTAATGTGTACTTAAATAGCAGAGCATCACACAATCACTTGCAATAATAAAGAAAGTCCAAATTTTCGCATCGACAACAAAAAGTAGATTAAAACTTTACAAATAGCAATTCCTACAAAGTAGTTAAATGTGGAAAAATACTCAAGAAACGTAATTAATTTTGTATGTGGAAACTCAAAATAAAAGTATATTTTATATATGTAAAAAAACATCATCTTCACAATAATATAATAAAATAAAACATAACTAAGAATATGACTCGCAACTACCAAATTATAAAAAAATGTACTTACTGTGACATTAGCCACGCTTATGTGAGAAGAAAGCATACTGTGATCTGTTTATAATCTAGTTAATCAATTTAAGTTTAAACTACAATTGATTTTGTAATACCTACCATAAAATAAGTTATTTAAGATTTTTAAGGTACCAAATATTAATATAGATGAACTGAAATTATATCACTTCTTGTTGTGATATTGTTAATTCTCAAATAATAATTTATATTTAAATATGCATTTTTATTTACAAAAAATATAGAGCAGCAAACTCCTACAATATTCCTGTATACAAAAAACAAATGAACTAAGCGCCTGTCATAACTTTCTGAATAATACGCATTATGAACATTAAGTACTCCGAATAAGTTTATTGTAATGTTAGCCGTATTTTTTTTTTATCTGATTGATCAACTCTAACAAAAGGAAGCAAAATTACTTATACTGGTAGCGTATTATTTGTTTACAGTTATGGACACCCAGTTCTATTATTAATATTTTTAACAGAAAACAAGCAGGTAGTCCACGTGTTAAGAAATAGGCGCTGCTACTTATTGACTTAAAGTATGAACCCAAAATTGGTCAAAGATTGAATCTGAGTATAGAACAAATTTGAGGGAGACTACAAAATTGTTATTACCGTGGGCTAAATGTTTCCTGGCGTGTTTAAACTTATGGCTATACGAAAGCTCCACTCAACGACGGATAGTTGTAGAGTCTACTAAACCCAGGGCCGAATTTGGGAGAGGGCAGGTGGGCCTGCACAAAAAACGGGCCTCCACAAACAAGGGGCCTCCACAAAACAGTTGATGTAATGAAAATGTACCTCTCTTTAACGATAATTATCGTACAAATGCGATAATTTCCGTAATTATTAATTATTTTTAATCGGTACAAGAAATAATTCTCTTTTTTACAACTTATAAACGTACATCTTCCTAAAAAAGGAAGGTCGTTACTACACTTGTCAGCTATATTATTACTTGCTACCTATACTTGCATTCAACTTCGTAAAAATGATCGAAAAAAGGTCTAACCTCGAGCCAAAGAAATTGACAATAGTAAAATAATTAAGGGCTTCGCTCCTCTGTTATTCCAGGACCTCCAGACCTACAAATCCGGCTCTGATTTAACCTGTTAGTATTTGAAGAGAAACATGTGTTGATAATATGTATGTGTGTTTTGATTTGAAATATGGTAAATTTAATTATCTTTATTTTGAATTTACGTAATGACTTCCGCAAAGTAACCCCTGATACAATTAAATTTCTGAATAATTCTGTACTCAGCAAATAGATAATGTATATGATATCTGAGAGTAATCACAAAAGTTTTTATATTATTGCGCTAGACATCGTATGATAACATTTAATCTGTTATAAAACCAATCGTTCTTTTACTTTATTCTTGGAGTACATCACTCAGGGGATTGTTTGTTATCATTATTTATTTTAACGTATGCGATTTTAAACAAAATTGTCATAAGCTTACATACAACCTTTTTGTGTATCAGTTATGATTAGATATCTTGTATTATTAGGTATATTGCATATTGCGTGCTAAAAGTACAATGTTTTTATTTGCTCGAAAAATAAAAATTGGCGCACTGTCCTACCAGTCCTACCGTATAAATATTGTATATGATTCATATAAATATGCAGGTTGAATTAACTCGTCAGTATAATTCTTAAGAGTATCTATTGGTTCTTGTGGAAAAAGTGGATACTTTATTAATTCACAATACAGAAAATCAATCACCTGACAAAAATAAAGAAAATCAAGACCACAATAACGTGAAAATGCATGAAAACAAATACTTGAATGAAAACTTGTAAACTGAGTTATTTTATGATGGTAATAATAATCTTGTACGAAAAAATAAGTAGTACCAATAATTAACGGAATTATTTTTTTAATAATTTCATTAATATTTATGCATATAAAATTCAAGCTGACCGGGCAAACGTTGTTCTGCCATATAAAATATAAGTATAACAATAGTTTTCGCAGAAACGCCGAAAACTGACTTTTGTAGGCAAATTTTCGATGTGTCGGTTTATATTATTGTAATTTTCCTAAGATTTTTTTCTAAATAAATTATTACCTTTGTAACTCGCTAATAATGTGGGATTTCTATTGTAAACAATCAAATAATCTTTCCTTATTATAATGTTAGTGTGGATATGAGATGGGGCTGAAAATTTGGGGTATAGGTGTGTTTTTGATACCAAATGTAAAAAAATAGAACACAAAATACTGACCTCAAAGTCATCTAGCGGCATGAAATATACTTTACACAAATATATTTTACACATATAACACACACAACAAGATACACAAATAAATGCAAAAAAATCGTTTCGAGGGAGTGTAAGTTTGCTTGTTTGTGTTGAAATAAAAATCAGTGCATTTTTAAATGTAACTTTAGTCTATTTTGGCCAGATAGATGACCCAACTGTCTTGATATAGACATGTAATCTATCTATCTAAATCGTATAACGCGTATAATTGCTTCCTTCATATAATATTATTACGAGTACGTAGATTTATCAATTGCAAATTTTATCAGTGATAACCAATCAGGGTGAGTCAAATCTGTTCGTATTCATCAGTATTGTTTGGACAAGCATAACGCGCGCCACGTTACCTGCAAATAAGTCCTGTTTTACCGCGTCACAAAAATGTCTGTGAAAAAGTATTTTAAGAGGCAATTTCAGATACGAAAATTCTTTTTAGAACATGATGTTGTGTCGGACTTTTATGTGAGCTCCTTCCAAAGGAACCGGTCGATAATACCCTTGTTACTGTTAAGAGGACTAATATTTGTAGGGTGTCTGAGTATAGTTATATCCTCAATGGTGATGACAGCCCGAGCAATACCATTTAAATTCTGGCCGATCTATTTAACTCATTGGGGTATTGTTTTAAATACTATTGCAGCAGGGTTTGGATTGATAATATCTGCTAGAATATTTATCAAAGGGCCAATTGGTAAGTTTCTTTTAAATAATTATATTAATAAGTGATTATAAAAGGTCCTTTACAACAATAATATAACCCATAGATATTGGTGTCTTTACTTTTCACTAATCTACTAACCAAATCTAACATTAAATCACATTAAGAAAGCTACTGCTATTTGTCCTCTAACTTCCTCCTCCCCGTGCCATTTTCCCCTTGCTTTTCACTTCAATTATTATACAATCACAACAAAAGGAAAATACCAGCATATAAATATTTTATAATGAGTTAACTTGCAGCTGTATAAATCCGTTTCCATGTAGAATTCATATAATTTTATTATTTACTAATTCAACTAACTGAACTTGTACCAACACCTTGCATATCATAAAAGTATTTATCAATTTTCTTAAATTATTACATTGCAGAAGCGAGTCTTGGTTTGCCGTGGTACGTAAAAGCTTACTGGGGGATGGCCAACATGGCAACCCCGATTGCGTTTTTCATCACTATATTTTACTGGGCTCTTCTAAGTAGTCTTGGTGAGTACTTTTTTTAGGCGATACCGTATCACGACTCACGAAATTATAGTCTCATCTATATATATAAAAGACAAAACTGATTAACTGCCTGACATATCAACGCACAGCCGAAACTACTGTACCTAGAAACTTGAAATTTGGTACAGGGGTTCCTTTCATGATCTCAGTGAGCACTAAGAAAGGATTTTTCGAAATTCTACCCCCAAGGGGTTTTCGAATTTTACGCGGACGAAGTCGCGAGCAAAAGCTATTATTTAATATTATGAAACATCCATTTTTAAATCTTTTAAAAGACACATACTTTAATACACTAGTACCTGAAGTAAAGTAAGCATTATGTAGGTATGCTTTAACTAATCATTACCACGTAACTACCCCTGTGGGTTTAGTTGAACTGACATCGTAAGTTCAAAATATACCTAGGTACTCAAGTAACACTAAAATTACGTGCGTATTAACAGTTAATTTCATCATTAGCATTTCCATGAAAAATAAATAACTTACGTAGGCTACTTACAAAATTATATCAACACACGCAACTTAATAAACCAAATCGTCCAATGGAACATTGGCTTATTAAGTTGTGAATGTAAGATTTAAATCCTCACTAACCAATTCGCTTCTCATTTCATTCCAGAACAGGAGTTCGCTATTAATCCGACGCTGGACGTCTTTATCCACGCAATAAACAGCGTTCTGATGCTCCTGCTTTTGATCTTAGCTCGGCATCCTGTTTATCTGTTACATTTCTACTTTGCCATAGGAATCGGCCTAATTTACCTCGTATTCACCGTCATCTACTACGTCGCTGGCGGCACTGACGCGTAAGTACCATTTTTATCTTACTATAACTGATTAAATTAGTAAATCGGACACATCATTGTATTAAGTCATTATGATTAATCATAATTACTTAATCATAATCTTCATCGATCTAAATCAGTATTATGCTATACTACTCTGAGCAAAGAGCGTTGAGACACTATATTATTGTTTGTATGGATTTTTTTAGTACAAAAATTAGCAAATGAGCCTGCAGACCTCCTTAAGTAAGTGCTCACCGCCACCTTTGGACATTTGCAATCTACACTAAATACGTTTGAATAATACATTATATCGAGGTCAGATACGTCGCTACCTCTGAAGCCAAAAATGTTCGCCACGTATAGGCCGCTCCGTTGATTTGGCATGAATATCAAAATTTGCTGATAAGGACTGACTTGAAATATAATATTAACGTGAAATTGTGTTTTCTTTTACAGTTTTGGCCAGACGGCAATCTATCCTATGATAGACTGGTCGAAACCAGGAGAGACAGTCGGGATATTGCTACTATCGGCTCTTGGTATTCTGATCATGCACGGGCTAACCGTAGCCCTTTCGGCTGGTAGAGATGCTCTTGGTAGACGCTACAGGAAAGAAAACACCGCTTACGAAGTTGATGAATCTTTTTATTAAAATATTGTATACATAAAATTGTGATATGTGATAAAACATTTGTGTCATACTTGCTATGATGTCACTTTCCATGAAGAATAATGGGTGATCCACATGTCGTGGTTTCCAAAGCGAACGCGCGCCAAAGTAGTACCGCGTTCAATTCTTGGCTAAACTTACATTTAAACCATAAACTTATATTTGTGTTCTGGGAATAGTCTTGGGTATAGACAGACTCTGTACATTTTCTTAAAATAAGAAAAGAGAA
>DWNR01004590.1:0-10759 GCA_018250455.1 Polygonus leo
TTTTTTACGAATATCTTCCATGTACAGACTTTTGACCCTCTTTAGCTTTATTATATGTATAGATAGATAGATAGATTTCTGTTTTGGATTGAGCACATTTTAGAAATTACGCATTCATGAGTTTATGAAATACGGATCTAAAATTCATTCGCATTGTAAATATACAAATAACGTAGGCATGATGTTGGTATAATATATCTCTGGAATTAATCTTTTAAAATTGAAGGAAAAATCCATACTGCCACCACTTGGCTGGTTTTTTCGTTTTAATGTTCATTTAGGACTGTCACGGCCTCTTGCCGCGACCTCAATATGAATTCAGAAAAAACAGCGATACAGAGGAAACGGAACAACGCTATTATTATTGCAATTAATTCATTTGTTTCAGCATTCTCGTTGTTTTTATACGAGAAACGACTTCGTTTAATTAGAAAACCTATTTAACAGAAGCAAAGGAATGTCTATTAATATTGTTTATATGTATAGAGTTTATACAAAACTTCATATAGTTCATATAGAGTTTATACAAAACTCTATATGAACAGAAAATATTAGCCTTCTGAATATAATTTCATAATATTCATAACAGTAAATAAAAATCGATGAATCGATTAAGATAATTTTCATAATTTCATAGGAGATGAGAATATCGGGACCCAGTTACTCTTATCCTGTTTGAGGAGGATTAACAAAATAGTGACCGCGTGCAAACTGTTATCGTTCAATCTCATTACAGATTGATAAGAGCGTCGAAAATATGTATCCATACAGAACCTACTGATAAGAGCGTCTCCTGTATTTAGGGCGACTGATATGCAGCACGTGACCTGGTCTGGCCTCGCACACACTACGCGGCTGGAGACAGTATCAATATGTCCGATAAAACATAAAATAAGTTTACATAAAATAATGATAATATGTGGATCCGCGAAATTAATTGGCCTTTTTATTTAGATACTGACCAGCCATACAAGTTTTCATCCGCATACATTACAAAATGCTATATTAACACTATTTCGTATTTTATATCGGTTTATGCGATTTATTTGAAAGACGCATTGATATTGAGTGTAATAGTTCACCAGGTCAGTCTTACTGGACTTAATTATTTACGTAACATTGACCAGAATTTGGTTTCTTACTCATTACGTTATGGTAATTTTAGCAGCAACCGTCTTTTGTTATATTAACTGATTAAATAATTATGTGTTTTTTATAAATGGCTGACACGTTTATTTTTATAAATTTATTTATAAAGTTATAGTAGTAAAGAGAATTAGAGTATTTAGTTATTAAGTAAGTAAATAGAAGCTAGTAAAAAAATTAAACATAGATAAAATATAAGTGTGCATAGTTATTTTGAATGTGTCGATAATAATAGCCTCATTTAATTGACCTGTATTTTACGTAATAGTCACACGATATTGAAATGCAAATGACTTTTCAAAATAAATTAACAGAAATGTAGACTTCTCAAAACATTTTATAACAATCAAGATTTATCTGCCAGTAGAATTTTAAATGAGTGTCTAATTAACGAATACCTTTTAAATTTTTATATCACTTAATTAGACCATCTACAAATAAAATGTCGCTTTAATAGGAGCAAACACCTAATTTAAAATACATGTGTTAAATATATATAATACATGTAATTTAAGTTTAGGTTAAAGTCACAACAAATTCAAAAGGACCTACTATCTGCTAATAAGCACGTTATTGAATAGGATATATTATCATTTTTATTAAAGACCAGTTTGAGAGCCACAAAACGTGTGCTTTTATATCTAGTACCTAAACCTATTTTAGATATTTCCTTGTCATCCTCTTCAAATTCTTGGTTTTGATAAGGATTATCAACTTAGCTTTTAATCTGCTAAAAAAATTCATTTACATACACTTTACACTGACCTATATAAACATACTAGCTAACCCGGTAAACGTTGTTATGACATATAAATAAAAGTACAAATATCGCTATTAAAAATAGGGGTTGATGGTAGTAGAGTGAACATTTAGGGTTGCATGTATTTTTAATGCCACATCATATAAAATATTGTCCCAAAAATAAAAATAAAAATTTGGGCTGGACCTTCCTTATCAATAAGGGGTAACAACCCATTCTCAGACCTACTGAATATACATATAAAATTTCATCAAAATCGGTCAAGCAGTTTCGGAAGAATATAGCAACTAAAACTATGACACGAGAATTTTATATATTAGGCTAGCTTTTGCTCGCGACTTCGTCCGCGTAGAAGTCGAAACCCCCTTGGCTGTAGAATTTCGAAAAATCCTTTCTTAGTTCTCACTTACATCATCAAAGGAACCCCTGTATCAAATTTCAAGTTTCTAGGTACAATAGTTTCGGCTGTGCGTTGATATGTCAGTCAGTTAATCAGTTTTGCCTTTTATATATGTAATATATAGATAACTATGTACACAATTTACTTCCTTAGTGTGTTAACAGTACGAGCACATTCAAAGTTCATTTTAAGAAATGGTAGCGTTAAAACTGCGAAAATATTTAAAATCAGCGGATATAATGAAGATGTCCTTGATCTACTGGCAGGACGCTTACGAATTGCGACATTCCTTTAGCACATTACCCATAACTAAGGTTACCCAGTTTGGAAAACCTCAAATATATTAAATTTCTAGACATCTGATTAAAGGTTGAAAATTAGCTGTAGAGTAGCAATTTGTGCGAAAGATATTATAACTATGGTACTGGTACTAACTTATAATCAAATAACATTAGACCAGTTTCATCAAAAATTTAACTTCCATTTACACTTGACATTTACGTTTGAGAAAGTAAAAATATATTTTAACACAGCGAGGATCTGCAATTGCACTTCAATTGATGTGCATAATTTAGTAATTATCATAACACATAATTTTGTGCAAAGGGCATATGATTCTCATAAATTGACAAAGATGTATCTAAACAATTCAAATGCCAGGGTCAAAAGCAAACAATGTTCGTTTTCGAAGACTAAAAATAATCTATTATCGAAGATAGGCAAAGAACCGAGTTATTTTAATATGAATTGTAACATTGAATTTTCAATGGTGTAAACGTGACTTGTCTTATCTTTTGGAATGACGTCAATTTATGGAATCAGGGTTGATAGACTTACTTATCTTGTTTACCTTACCCATCAATAACAGATTATCTCTATTGAGTTACACAAAGCGTCTTCACAAATCAGTTAGCGTACGCCTGCTGATCTTGTGAAGTACCAATTTACCTGATTTGAAAAAACTCACAAAATAAGCCGTTTAACATTGACGTGGTAATTAATGTTCTGTTTGTTCACAAGTGATCCACATCGCCGAGTAAAAATCTTTACTACGTCATCTGAGAGTTCAGGTGGACATATATCTAAAAGATTTATAGTATCTGTTCTGAGGCATCTCTTCACGCCAAATCCCTAACAGGCAGGCAGGCAGAGAGTGTCTGGGGTAGGCAGAGAGTGTTGAGTGCCAAATGGCACGGTTCTGACATACTTGCCTAGCTTCTTCCACTTTCATAACTCTCCTCATACAAAAAATACCCTATAAATATTAACATCTATATATAATTAAAGTATAAATACTACGCGGAAGGTACCGTACACTGCTAGGGTCTATTCATGTTATATGTATGGAGCCTTTTATTAAGATATCTGTTATTTCTTATATACATTTAATACATTTACATTTATGCCCACATTAACATTGTCACCAAGATTCAATCGTGACGGGATCAGCCTTGTATTGTACGATCAGCCCGCCAGGCTAACTGAATTAGAATACAATGGACGATAATATACCTGACAACCAATTAATATGCATATCTTATGCTTCAAATACTTAGATCAACTACACAAATACGATAAGGTTCATTAATGCCTTTATGAGGCACACTTTTCAATGGATAAATAATATAGGTCATACAATTGACAATTACTTCTTCTAATCCCGATATTTGCAATTTGTCTCTACCAGAGTGTACTCTTATCATCGCGTAGGTATACGATATTCTAGGATTAATATGTCTGGTCAAAGTATAAAGTGAAGAGTTCAATCACAGCTTGTTAAACGCTGATTGCAGACTGATTATAAATTGATTAACTTTATACTAATGCATAGAAAACTCTCACGGTAACCCAGTTTCCTCAAAAAAATTGGTTTGGATTAAAGCAATTCATTGCATAAATATAGCTCCGAAAGGAGCGCACACACCTATCTCCAAAGCGGACCTCATATTTATAGCAATGCTATTATACATCGACATCGCATGCAGAAAAACTTTGATTTTATTTATTTTTTTACATAATAATACAAACGTGTCACTTAAGCACAATGGATATAAATAGCCTGCTTTGAAATTCCGCTTGTCTTACGTATGATTTATTACAGCAGATTAGCGCATGATCGGTAATCATTGTAAATCAATTTTAGCGTTATGTAGTGAGTAAACGACTGTGGTTTGTATGAAAATTTATGTCCATCGTATCCTTGACACGCTGCCAGAGCCGTGACATCGAACCCGTTTGGGTACTTACAATACCTACAAATACTTAGTGTTGACAATCAGTGATATTACGTACAGAAAGAGGTAGATATGTCTCAAACTCCCGAAAGCTGAAGACAGCATGGTAACAAATTCCCCCCTAATTATTATCCCGAATATCGCTAATTCGATTGTCACGATTGTCTATTTAAAATATTATAAAATATATCTACACGTATTGAAAATACAATTATTATCTTACAGTAGAAAATTGTGTTTTTATGTAGGTAACCTACTTTTAAATATTTGTTAGTTTGTAATCGATAAAATGAATAGTTTGATATTGAATCGTTTTTAATAATTTATATTACTAATTACCGATATTTATGAATACTATATTTGTTGTATTTTAACATTACACGTGCGAGTGAATATTATTAATTACATTCGGGAGCATTTTGCGCAGAAGCTGGTAAAACAGCAAATAGATAAGAAACTCATAAAAACAATTGAGGACAAATATATTTCCCAGCAGTTTCGAGTTTGTTCCTGTAGTAACAATGTGAAAAGAAATTAATTGACTTCCAACGTTGCTAATAATCGACATCTCTATGTGTATGACTGCAATATCTGCTGTCGCTTTTCGTATTTTCCTTTTTATGAAACAGCGAACTAATGTAGGCATTGTTAGTTACACTATTTCTTAATACTAGTCTATGATAGCAATATCTAACATAATGTTTGAGGTAAACCGCAAATTTATTTTAAAGGTTGATTGTATTGAAGTTTTGAGTTTTTCTTTTTTGAAATGTCTACCTATATCATTGACCAATAGCATCAAAATCGGCAGCAATCCTTGGGAAGCAGTTAATGAGCAAGTGGGCACGGCTTGTGAGGAATGTCACAAACTCACGACTCGATCGGACATACCACATGGAATTTTTGAGTATAACACTTAAGTTGGCTGTCTCAAATATATATGATATTTTTGGATATTTGTCTGTTTGTATTTTTATTTATTTTCTGTAATGTATAAAAAATCCTACAAAAAGACTTTCAACTTCAAGTAACATTGGTTTATTTACGATAAAAGCATGTAAAAATAGAATTGCTGGTAAATACATACAGTACAATACATACTTTTATACTTATCTATTCTCTTGATATACACAATATCAAGAGAATAGATAAGTATAAAAGTACGAAATTCACATATCTATACCTATGGAGAGCCTCAAATGGAAAGTTATACAAAAATATATTAATGACAGAGTAAATAATTTAGATGAGGATGATTTGTTCCAGTATGGTTGAACTAAAATAAAACGATTAAGTATATTTTTATTGTGCGAACTCATTAAAAATTTATCGCAACGAACCAAAGTCCAATGTCATAAGTCTCGATAAGTATTGAAAAACAAAAGCATGTTAAAAACAATTGATTCGCTATTTTCATTGTACAAACCGATTGAGTAGTGATTTAGAAATTCGGAAGATGTTACTTAAATTTAGATAGCAAAAATAAATATTTGAATTAAACGGAAAGTTAATACTTTTTTCCGAAATAATACCAAGAAGAAACTTTACAATTCTCTTGTTTCTTCCTCCTTATTTTTATAAATCCATTTTGATGGTCCTTATTTTTATAAATACTTGAAGAGAGCGATCTACATATTATAAAGAAAATGTTGCACTCCAAATAATTTAAAAATATAGGTCACGTAATTTAATAAATTCCAATTCCAAATGTTACATACATAAATGAATGTTTATAAACTAGAAAAATATACAGGAATATAAAAACCTAATACCTACATCACAGATGCATACGCCGCTAACTAAGATGAAACGCAAATAAGTCAATCTGTCCTCCCATATTTTTCAAACGCAACAACAGTAAACTCCTGAAAAGTCGAAGTGTGGTGATGATAGCCGAAAATTATAGAGTTCTACCACTATTACAACTAGAATACTGTAGTGCAGTAGTGCGGCTTCAACCCAATATAAGAAGTTCTGTTACTTTGTAATCTATGCATATAATAAATCTGTAAATGATCGCCGTCTGCACGTGAAACATATTTGGGAGAAATCGATACTGGAGATCTTTACTACGGAATAGAAACCAAAACAATGATTTTTACATTTTTTGTCTGTTTGTCGGTTTGTCTGCGTGTTTGTTCGCACTAATCTCAGAAACGGCTGATCCGATTGGAATGAAGTTAAAACTGATGTATTGTGGCAAACTCCACTCAACTGTTAGGGTATGTTTCATTTCAATCGGTTCATATCCTTTCTACCTTTGTTAAAATTGTGTAATATAGCGTGCGACAACGATAGCTACAGGCAGTAACTCGTAATACCTTAATATGTTAAACACACAGAACTATTTTTTTTGTTCGATTGTAGTTGTATTTTGTCGTTACTATGCTAATAGAGGTGACCTCTGCTGGTCAGTTGGAAACACGCGTTCAATTATTTTTCTGAAACAATTTACGCAATTGACATTGTATTGCGGTAAAAGCACGCTTTATTTACGCAATTCCTCAAAACTATTATAGTATTAAATATTGACGCACTGTGTGTATATATAAAAAAAATTGTAACACGCGTACAAATTCATGTAATAGGTAATGTATGACAATACGGAATTGTCAACATTACAATATAAAAGATCAATGACTTATTATTGGGTGAATTTTATAGACTTTTTGCCATTTTTATAATAGAAAAATCGATCAAAATCGATCAGAACCCGTTTCTTGTAATGTATATAGTACCCACGTCTACTTTCGTTTTAATTTTCAATATTTAGTTCTATATGGAGCGGCCTTGGAAATACAAAATCTGAGAAAAATTCAAGTGTCTATTACGTCTTACGGCTCATGAGATAGAGCCCTGTGACGGACGAACGGACGGACGGACAACGAAATCTTAGTGATATGGTCCTGTTGGCACTCTTTGGGTACGGAACCCCAAGGTAACTTACGAGTATAACGTGTATAAGGTAGTCTAATAAATGATGTAATGTTCAAGTGACATTGGTAGATACCACATACAGAGCTATTATTAATTCATTCTAATACGTTGTCTAACACGAAACATTGATAAATTTCATTAGGTATGATTGATACATCATGATTGATGAACAGATTTTAAATCACTCTATATTGACATATTACCGCTAAATAAGGGGGCAAATTATCTCAAGAGACATTTGTCAATAGGCAATTGCCAATAGGAAACGAAATTTTTAAAATTTATTTTTCACCTTATACTCGTACTCGTAGGTATATATAGAGTCTCCGAAATTGGTGTTTGTATGAGGAGAGTTATGAAAGTTAAAGAAGCTAGGCAAGTATGCCATAACCGTGCCGTTTGGCACTCGATACTCTCTGCCTACCCCGTTAGGGAATTTGCGTGAAGATATGTCTGTATGTAGATATGTAACCACCAACCTATATTTTTAAGTGACTTTATTTTTATAAAGTGTGTAACTTGCCACTTAGCAGCTTGCGTGGTTTAAATCGTTACAGTTGCGAGTAGTTTAACTTTAATTATAAACATATTTATATTATTTTGCTGTATAAGGATTAGGCTCGTTGCCCATAACAGGTATTATTAATAAAAAGGAACTATTTTGGTTATATTTTGTAATTGTATTTTAAATTATCGATTTTGACCAGGCCGTCAAAGTTAATAAATAATATATTGTATCAATTCGTAAATAAAGCAAATAATTAAAAAACTAAAATAAATTATTGGACCGATTTCTTATTATATTGCATTATTATTACTTACCTTTTACTGATCTGGGTCTGGCCAGTTCTTGAAAGTAGCCAATTATAGACAGTTATGGTGGCAGGGTTTCTTTTAATCAAGCAAACTGTAATAGCAAACTGTAATGTATATAATAATATAATACGAACGTAGGACTATGATTTTGGATCTAATAAATCCAAGAAATAGATACTAGCAGAATTATACTATTACATTTAACAAGTAACTCTAAAAACCTATAAGAATTTAAGTATGGGTAAACCATACTTGGGCCGACCCAAATATTTTTATTAGCACACTAAATTTTTATGTTTCTATGGTATCGCAGCTTTAGGAGCCTTGTTCTCACGATTATAAGTTTTAAAAACAAATATTTAGCGTACTATATTTTTATTGAGCAAACATAGTAAACTTGCTTTCGAAATTGGAGTTGAATCTCAAGCAAACAAACAAATTTGCAAGGTCAGGCCTTTTATAAAACAATAGAATAAAAGCGATGACCTATAATTTATAAAATATACATTTTGCAACGATATTTTTTGGCCTTTACCTAACTTTGTGAAATCTTATTAACTAATCACTGAAAAGATTTTTTCCTTGCTATCTTATAATATAGTTGTCGTATAATTATTAGTAAATAAAGATGTTATATATTTTCATCTTATTTATTTTTCTTTCAAAATATAGAATTTATGATTGAGCAAGTGTTTACATTCATGTACGTAGCCCTAAGATTATAGCCCGACAGACAAAGTCAGTAGGCGAAGCAATACTCTAATTTAAAAACCAAGGTCAACGAAAACAAAGCTCAATACTATTAGTCTGTTATCACATAGGTCACCTGCGAGGGTGCAGGCATTGTTCACACTATGCACATCGATCATGTATTGACAGGAGCATTTCGATGACAAATACGACCGTGCCATATCACACTGAATTCGTGTCACTGGTTCAATGCAAACTGCTATACCAAAAGTCGCAGAACAAATGTATAGCACTATAAAACTACAAATTCTGTCACGCATACTACCCGTTCAGGCTGTATACTGTCCAAAATTGCAGCCATTACGTTTGCTCCTACACCTACTTATTACTATTGATTTTTACAGAAAATATTTTACTTACAACTCGGTTGCGGAACGTCAGTTTTGTAAAAATAAACTTAGACTTAGATACAGCGTTCTGTACTTGAACTAAAGATATTTTTGTGTGGCAATCTAATTTTGCAAAGCTTTATTTAACACCTGGTTTAATTAAAGCTGTGAGCTCCTCCCCTTTATAAAAATACCAGTTATAGGAGTAATTCACACTGCAGGATGGCTATGACTTCATCACATAAGATTCATCTTAAGGTCAGAGTCCTGTACCTGTAATAGGTATCCTGACCTGTAGTATTATTTAAAGATGAAAAATATGTAAATAAACTTTATCCTTATGTAACCGCAATGTTAACAGTCCAAACCTTACTTTTAAACTCAACCGGGTTAATGTTTGTATTTGATACTAATTTACTTGTTACATAATACAAGTAACTATCTATCTAACGAGCATGTAGCCTACATGATGTTATATGAACACTTCCGCCACAACATCTGTAATCATCTCTACATTAGTCAGGAGTCTCATCTAAAGTTCATGTTAGAGTCAGGTGCACGCCTCGAAACAGCGAATCTCTTTCTAGTTACCAGTCTTCGAAATAAAACAGAGTAGAAACGAAAGTAAGAAGTAGAAGAACGTAAGAGTAGAAATAGAAATTAAATTGCATAATATTGCATATTTGTATATAGGTACAATTATTGGTATTAAATTGATAAAGGCATAAACTTATAGACTTATTTCTGCTGCGGACTACAAAAGTTTGTCTTACATATTGTATGAAAACTTATTAATTATTGTTTATTGCATAATTAATTTTATTTCTTACCTTAAATACTATTTTATCCTTCTCCATTGTGAATGAAATGAACCTTAGCAGTCGCGACAGCCTGGAACATAAATAATCGTAGTTACAATTAAGACAAACAGTTACGAAATGTTAATAGTAACATGAAGATAATAAACTAGATACTTTTTAACAAGCAAATTTTGATTTTGATGAAGTTATGTAATAATAATAACAGTAATAAATGAAATATAGTGGAAAGAAAAAGATATTTATTTTAATATTTACATATTGTATAGATAATATATGAGTGATGTTTGCTTAGTTTCTACTTTTTCATTTTTAGGGTTCCGTATCCAAATGTATGCCACATTATCCTATTACTAAGACATCGCGGTCCGTTTGTTTGTCTGTCACACAGTTAACGGCTGTACCTATCTCTTAAATTAAAATACATAGACATTTGCAATTTTCATAAAATATGTATTGACCGGTATAACAACAAACATCTATACATACATAGGTATAATAAAGCTAAAGAGGGTCGAAAATCTGTACATGGAATATATTAATAAAAAAGTTAGCTGGGGATACTTAGG
>DWNR01004591.1:0-10758 GCA_018250455.1 Polygonus leo
ACCACCCTCTCCAAACCGAAACACAATAAATTGCTTCACGGAGGATTATGAGGGTGGCGGTGGTACCTCCCCGGTCGTACTAAACGAGTTCTACCACCTACCTACTAGTGCTTACAAATATCCTTTCAGTCCTTCAACAAATATGCATTTGTTAAAGGAATTGAATGAACAGTAGCCAGTAGCAGTAGCAATACCAGTAATCAGCCACAAGAACGCGCGTGAAATAATGTCAGATTATTTGTAGATTATGTTTAAGATGGTACACAAATGTAGAGGTTATGCGCGTAATATTAGTAAATATTTCCAGGTGTACTCGTGTGCACAACTTGTGTAGTTCAACCGCGAAGGCATAACCGCCACCCTTACAATTCTCCGTGAAGCTATTCTTGTGTTTCAATGTTAGAGAAGCTTGGTTACTGCTTATACAAACACACGAGGCGATCATTTAGCCCAGAGGGCGTAATGCATATGTTGTCAACCTCAGATAAAAAATTAAATTTATTTAAGGTTTTAAATTCGCAAGAGCCGTAGTGACCACTTACTACCAGGTGTACTGCATGCTCGTTTGCTATCTTTATATAATAAACAATACACGGTTTTATCCATTTGAGTAAAATACGCAGAATTTGTGCCGAATGTCTAAATTAAATAACAAAGTAATTATGTAATTTTAATACATAGGTACAGCTCTCCCAAAAATTATTATAACTATTTCTTGTGTTGATTATATTGAGATTGATAACAGCACAAGTTACTTTGAAATTTTTTAATAATAATTGAAAGCGTATTCCATAAAATAATCAACATTTTCGAGGAAGTGTATAAGCTCTTTACCGTCTTTCTGTGAGTACTGACGAGTAAATCGGATTTGCTCACCTACCACGCCGGTCTATTGAAATCGTATTAAATTTTTCAAAATTTTTAGTATCAAATTTTATCACATTTGAGTTAATATAACAAAAATCAAATGTAGCTTCAGCGAATGTGGCTTTAGGAAATAATAAAATTTACAAGTAACGATAAAATAAATCTGTAAAGTAAGTATTTATTTACATTGTAAGTCATGATATTCTTATAAATCAACATTAAATTTTGTTTATGTATAGGTATGTTATTTTAAGTTTTCTGGTACTTAATAATTTTATGCAAAACTGTTTCTGTCTCACAATAAAATTACATCTATCTTATTTATTTCGTTTTGTTCCTGTGTAGTGAAATAAAAGGGATTTGACTCAAATCTCAAAGTATCGAGTAAACTCATAAAAAATTAAGGATATTATTCATAATAATTAGAACGTAATTGACATAATTGTGCAATAAATAATTTCATTTCATTAATTTTTAATGTGAAGAAGCCCTTCATTTTAGACTCCTATTCAAAGTTGTTCTTAAAGTATTTCAAAGCATAAAAATGACGACTATATCGATTGCTAAGTGTCCAAATAAATGCACAAGATGTGTCCGGCGAGGGAGACCTCCCCCGTCTTGCACCCTTCAATAACGCCCTATGCGGTGTCCTTTACGAGTAATGTGTCTGCTATTCATGATTTGTTATAGGGTACATGAGTGAAATTTTGATTAATCTTTGTTTGGAAATTAAACAATAATGTGTGAAATAATAATGCCGGTTGTCGTGGTTGTCGGCTATACTTATACCTACACGAGGCGAACATCTTCGTCCTCAGGGATTGCTAACGCATCTGAGATAACTTAGATATGATTCAATCTTGCTTGAGGATGATTATTGATGTCCATGGACGACAGTGACCACTTACCATGAGGTGGACTCCATGCTCGTTTGCTAACTTTAAACCATAAGAAAAAAATCATGATTGACTGTAAAGTCTATCCAATGTCACTTGCTCACCATCTCTCTTATTTTAATACGAGACCCTTGGCCATCAATGGCTTCCTGATGATGATGATTTCTCGTTGTTCTTCACGCCTACATTAATCTGATTGTACGTATATAAAAGGAAGATGCAAAGTAATATTATTGCAACTTATAACTTGAAAAATTTCCTTTCTTGTCTCAGCTCCTTTCTCTATAGTCGCAAATACTAGACAGATCAAAATAAAATACCTAAAGTTCAATGAACCGTCTCTATCTTTGTTAGTATGAAGTGTTTAAGAAAATATACATTGGTAAATACAGAAGAGGTTATTTTCTATGAAAATATTTATTTGATTTAGAGTATCAAAAAGTTACTAAAATTTAATAGCGCTGCTATTTGCATAGTTCCAACGTTGTAGTAGCATTAATGATTTCTTCTATTGAGGGAATCTGCCTTATTACAAATATTTCAATAACCATATCGATTCTCAAGCATAGCAACGCACCTTTAATCAAAATCTGATTATAGCTGCTATTTAAAATCATTGATACAGTTAATAATTCATAGTTAGTTAAATATTAACGATAAAACGATAACAACAACGAAAGGCCATGTTGGTTGCTTACTCGATTACAAGTTCTGGAAAGGTCAGGTGATGTCCTAAAGTCAACAAGGAGTAGTTCCACAAACTATCATTGAGAGGCACATTTTAGTGCAAATATTTCTTTGTCTTCAACACAATGATACATGAAGTCTATAATTATAAAGAAAGCTTTTTACAAATTGTTGAGTAATTTTAGCAAAATCACCAAAGTTTCGTCAGTTACACTCGAGGTGAGGTATAACACGCAAATGGGTTAAATTACAACCGTTGATAGTACCCAAATGTGTATTATAGGAGTATAAATCATGCAGCGAGCGTAACATTAATCATATTATCCCTTTTATTAAGACGCGAGGACCAGCCAACTCAAACTATTATGGGGATCAATATCGGATACAATGGGATTGTAAAGGGGGCTCATATTTTTATATTCACAAAACCTAACTCTTCCGTCCCTTCGGAGCGGGAGCCTCCGCTGTATTGTACGTTGTTTTTACTTTGATATAAGAACGAATATTGTCCGACAGGATATTTGTTGTTCACGTCGTCTGGAGGAAATGTCTATGTGTAAACATTTCGACTGAAACCCTTATATTGTTTGCATAAAGTTCAATTCACCTTACACTGCCAAGAAGAAAGCTTTTAAATCATCTAGTTGCGTATATTGATTGAAGTGACTCCCGTTAGGTTTTTTACATAATATCTATCTTTGGAGGGTGGAGGAGGTACATGCACGCACATACATTTATAGACGCGTTATTGTGTGATTTTTAGAGGGCACTTAGTCTTAGGGTGCATATTGTCAGCATAAAGCGACTTTTGGACATTTGTTTGGGTGCACGTATTCTAGGTACAGATCGTCGGTCAAATAGAAAAGTGGCATTTGGCCAAATATCACATTGCTCTATAAATATTTATTTCCTTTTATGATCGTATTTTATAATTGTACAAAAGTTATAGCTCTATTTTCTACAAAAATTACATCTAAATATCACTATACTGTGGATACAAGGTAAATTACACAAAGACACTTTTTTTATAAATAGTGAATAACATTTTAGCATGGGGTAGGATTCATACGGGATTGACTGCAACACTCATAAAATACGTATAATATACTCATGTTTCGGTTGAGGAGAGATTATCTATGCTTTAAAACAAACCAACCACTTTAAGTAAGGGGTATGAAGATATCGGTAGAATACTTATGAAATTTCTGGTGGATTTTTTTTTAGGTTTGTTTCTGTAGTAAGTTGTTCATGTACGGCAGTGACCACTTACCATCAGGTGGAATACATATCCGTTTGCCATTCCAACACTACAAAAGTTGCTGTCCCTTATGCTAGTTGTCTCTTATCCTGTTACGCCAAATAAATTTCATTTACATATCTTACAAAAAATCTTCGAGTGTCCATTATTACGAAAAAGTATCAAAACTCTGTATTGACCTATAAATCTATTCAAAAACCTTTTCATGTCGGGCATTGCAGGTAACGGTATCTGGAAAGGGAACAGGAAAAACCATGAAAATATCGACGCCGTCGCATAGCGTTGGATTAGAGGGCGTGGGTAAGTAAGTACCTGGAAGAAACTTCTTTGTTATTTAAGACTAGCTGACTCGCGCGACTTCGTTTGCAAGTCGCAAGCCAGTGGGTCAAGATTTCCCCGTTTTTGAAACATTTTTCGTTGATACTCCGCTTCTATTGGTCGTAGCGTGATGTTATATAGCCTTTCTCAATAAATTGACTTTTTTCAACACAAAAATATTTTTTCAATTCGAACCAGTAGTTCCTGTGATTAGCGCGTTCAAAGAAACAAACAAACTCTTCAGCTTTATATTATTAGTACAGATATCGTTGGTATCGGACGGTTATTTAACTAAATTATTGATATGTGTGTTAACTGTTAACCAAGTGGTTCTCGTTTAGTTCGAACTGGGAGGTACCACTGTCACGCTCATAATCCTACGTGAAGCAATTCTTGTGTTTCGGTTTGGAGAGGTGTGGTTGCCGGCTATACTTACCTACTTATTATGATACTTAGGTATAATTTAATTGTGCTTTGGGATGATTCCTGATGTCCATGGACGGTAGTGACCACTTACCATCAGGTAAGGACATCAGGACTCCATGCTCGTTTACTATTTTACCTCAGTTACCTAGTTCAAAACTTATTGATAGAATTATTTGTTTTCCTAGGAAAATCCTTCATAGATCATTCCATTAGCCAAAGATTCCAGTAGATGCTCTCAGTAGAGGAAAACGTCGTCAAAGAGGTCGCGTTACACAGGATTGTCGGCAACTCGAACGCTCCTCATTTTATTGCCCCTTTTATTTATTACAGCGAAGATTGAAAGGGGACGCCGTTTGGACGGATGATTGTGAGCCCCACTACATCACGTATGCTTATTTGCACCATAGATGTATAAAGATAGGCATGCGTATAATGAAAATTGTTCTCAGTCCAGACAGTGCTATAAATAAATCTAGGTATTGTTTATCAAACAACATAACTTTTAAAGTACACTGTTGTGTTAGCAACAAAAAATGTTTTGAACTATGGATTTATATGAACTATGGATCTGGATGAAATGGATGGATGGTCTTGGACCAAAGCAAAGTAAAGAATACTGTTCTTGTTTGTTTGTGTGTCCGAAATAAATTGTATATTTTCTTATTGATCTCATTATCCATGTAACAATACAAAACACAGTATTAAAACGAATACACTTTTAAATATGGTCCTTCGAGCCCAACAAAGCAGCTATTAATAAATAAGAAGGCCATCCGGTTTTAATCCATTAATTCAGTTCAGTAACCCATATATTATTTGCCCATAATATAGTAAAAGTAAAGGCGGGAAGATCATGAGATCCTAATAGCATAATCACAACCCTATGAACAAAGGCTTGAAAGCTTCAACAAAGTAATAGGCTTGCACCTGTTAATCCGGCGTCCAATCTGCAAAATCAATACAGTTGCAAACACATTTTACCTTTCCATAAAACCAGTGCACATCTCCAAATTTATGTACCAGGGGTGGCCCCCCATAAAGTTCAGATGTGCAATAACGACTCGGCCAGTTTAAACCGCCGATATTTGGCATTTGTCTCACTGCCGACGATGAACGAGCAACTAATGTTAGGCTGTTTCCACAGAAGACGTGGGATTTGACGATGCGGGCGAGAAAAAATATATTGATAGGTTTTTTCGATTATCTCGCCAATCCACAAGAGATGTGTAGGATTAGCAGCATTAATTATAGCAAAAAAATATATAAATCATCAAAATCCTTCTGCAATTCAATAAGCAACAATTTATGTCTTATACATGAAAATTCTATAAATATTTGTGGTAAGGAAGTTTTGTAAACTTTTGGTGATTGGTGTGAAAATAACGTGTTGATCACTTATTTATAAATTTTAGTATGTAAATAAATATAAAATATAATTATGTTAAAACATAGTATGATTAGCATTTAATGTATCCCTTAAATATAAATAAACCTTTAATTTGTTTCGATTCACCGATAATCGCTTAATTAACGCCGATCGTACAGGTACCTAACCCACCAATATTACCTACTACTATGAAATATTGATGTCCTATACATGCTCGTATATGACGGCATAGACAGAGACATAAAGAGTGACTTGACACAGGAAAAGGTACGATAATAAAGATTTTATGTGTGACAAGCTGGTAATCTACTTATTTTGAGGTTAGATCTCTTTGTGGTAAACTGGGTGGAATATTTGATTTTCTGTATATATATCTATCTGTTTTATATTAGAAAATAGTATCCCTGGATATATCAATTATGTTTACAATATACGTTTAAGAGTGCACTTTATCATGATATAGAAATATTCCCATAGGTATGGTTAATTTCGGAAAGCTACTAGACATAAATATTAAGAAATCCTTTTTAGTATGTTCGCGGACCATCGCAGTTACAGTACTCAGGCATTGACACTCAGGGGTTCCAGGTTCGAGCTCGAGTGGGGCTATACGTGCAGAATCCATTATTATTACATTTATTATATAGTTCAACTTATAGACATATGAGTAGTAAACGAACATGTACTTGACCTATGTTAAGAAGGCAGTATCGGTCCTGGACATCTATGACCATCTCTATACAGATCAGATGTCCTAGCTGGAGACGACAAGAGACAGTTCTTGCAATATCACAGATTACCTCAGTCAATTAACTTTTCCTTTGTTTCATGACTAGATTGTCTCCATCGAAATAAAAATTTCTGGTCGCGAATAGACAAGTCAGTTGCATTCAAAGTTTATTAGAAACGTTGACAAACAAAAGCAATTTTCATTCCTCTCGGTTTCCATACAAAAACTCCAATATCATACACTTCGCAAACTGTTGTCCTAATACGATTCACGTGAAACGGCTGGGGCGATGCAACTTCCATATTCCAATACAACATTCAAATAAAACGTACAAGTGATGTGCTCATAGACTATTCGCACAGAAATGCCGGAACTTTGAACATTGGCCACCTGTGATTCATTTGTTACGATTTTCGATATTCTATAGAATTCGGGCTTGTTTGCTATGAAAATCGATCAAGTTCGAGTTAAACACGCATACGAGGGATTTCGTACCTAAAAAAATATTTGTACTTCACTATTATTATTATATTATGTCCGCGGATCAAACGTACAGATGGACCGTTGGACCCTAGATATCTAAGTTATAGTGTTCTTTTCTCTTTTGTGTACAAAGCCTTAAAACAATACTAAAAAAACATAAAATTCAATGCAGTTAACCTGTTTGTAAGTGGTCACAATCAACATGAATATTAATAACCAACTAGGTATAGGACGAAGTTGGTTATTAATATTAATATTATACTTCAAACTGTCTGTATTGGAAAATATGCATTTATTTTTTAAAAGATAATAGCATGTAATTCAACTGGAGAGTCTTCATATTGCTTCTACTGTAAACCACTAACTGAACTGTCACTTCTGCGCTACACATTCATCATTGCCGTCGGAAGGTAACTGGATTAGCGTGGAGCGCGGTGCATATCGGTGCAATATATCGTTTCCATTGAGCTTTTGGTGTCTTTGCGATACTCCCTCCCCACGCGCCCTCCGGGATGACGGACGTCACACTGAGATCTTTAGTTACTCTACTCTAGCTGTATTTGTGTTGTTTTAGGAAGCCGACGCAAGTTTAGCTCCAAGTTCGCCATTTGCAAATATTTGCGCCGACCGGTTATCGATTCGATCGACGATATCCGGCTGTTTTGTTGCTGCAAATGATTTTGATGAATCATTTAAGAACAGTTTGTTGTGATTATTTTTACATGCATTTAAGTGTTCTGAATCAAATCACTGTGTACCTGGAACATAATAAATTTATTGTGGGATAATATGTTGGTATGTAGCTGGTGAATGCTGGTGGTGAAGAAACTCGCTATTGGATTTATTCTTAAGAGCGTTCCGTGATTTGATTATCTGAAGCTGTTTCTTCACTTATTATAATAGAATACTACCCATGTGTGTGTGTGACATTATATATTACATGTAGTTGTAGCGAGGTAATAAATACTTTTGTCACTTGCATTTATTATGTTGGAACTAAAAGGGTATTTATAATAAACTCATTTCATTATTTCCTGGTGCCGTTATCGTAAATTGGGTCACATTATTGACTTTTGATCCTTTACTCGACATTAATTAATTAGGACGCCAGCAAACATAATCGTACCAATGTAATCAGACTAATAGCTTTGTATGTAATGCGTAATAATCAATTTACCTATTACTACTGTAATAAATATACCTCGTTAAATAAACCACAAATGAATTTAACACACTATTTCGTAACAGACGTCTAAAGAGGCAACAGAATATGTCTAGCAATAAGTTGCAGTACAGCATTCTGCCATATGGTTTCCGAAATATGGCAGAAACTACTACTGGATAGAACTACTAAGAATTCCGAAAAAGTAGGCATTAAAAACTGGAATAAAATATACAATAACATATAAGATACAAAAGCACGTAATGAGTGGTAATTAAAGTTTAAATCATTAATTGATAATGTTGGTTTACTCATGATGGAGATAAACATCCGTTTAATGTTCTGATTTCAATAAATCAGCTTAAAAAGATATATCCTTTAAAATCCCTTTTGTATAGTTATTTAAACGTTTTCAGTTTATTTTGATCACGAAACATTTTCAGCAATTATTTCGTGACATCGCGATGTTCAATGCTGATAAGCGTTTTCGTATCGTTAAATATTATGTCATTGACTGTAATAATAGTTATTGGAATAAACCTATAAGGGTTAACGGGATTAAAAAAAGATTTTTATATTATAGAAGTAGCAAACGAGAATGTGGTCCACCTAATGTTCAGTGGCCACTTTAGATATAATCACAGATGCGTTGCAACCCACCATCCTTTTCTGACTGAAATGCAAATTGATAATGAACTATTGCTACACAGAAAAATGTGCAGGGCAATGCTACGTCGCCGTGTGAACAGTATACAAATTATGTCACCTATCTGACTGTACATATCCTCATATTCCTGAGATTATTTTGATTGGGCTACTCTGCTCTATTACACAGAAATGGGTGCAATACTAAGAACCAGTGCACTAAGGCTTAATCAGATAGTAAATTTTTTATCCTATTTGCTATTGATTGCTATTATTCGATGTCTATGGGAGGTAGTCGCCATATATCTCAAATTGTGGGTGTGTATGTATCCAGTAGAAGTTCTGAGATTTTTTAAATGCAAACATTTTTTCTTACAAAACAAACCAAAGCATCAAATAACTACTTATTTATAAATAAAACGTATCTAAATTAATCGATTAATTCAAATCACAACGTTAATTTTGCAGAATTGAAACGAAAACAAATCATCCGACGTTTAGTTGTTAAAGTAACTAAGGGCGCAATGGATAGTGAGCAGTCCGTCAATAAGTCTCGCCTCGGATCGGTCAGGGTTGGTAATTGACGGGGGTGAGGAGACTTGAGTGGTTAGGGTTGAAACTTAGTGTGTTTTTCGACAAATATTTTTTTATTATTTTCAAATCCATTTCCACTTTAAAATTTGATTCTTTGTGTCACAAATACGAAATTTGTAATTTGTGTTCTTTTTTTATTCTCAACTGAAGTGTATTTACCCCACTTCTAATATAATAATGAATACCTAGGTATTTAAGCAATATCGTGCAGGCCACAAGTAACATATAAATTTAATTTTAGCCTTGAAATAAGAAACAAATGCCTTACATACATCGATATCTAATACAAATACCGATTGCCAATACATCGCTCCTAATAAGCGATATATTGGCAACCTCTGGTAATGCGAATGCAAATGTCCATAGGCGATGATGACTACTTTTAATCATGTGGCGTAAACCTGGGCATCGCTATGTTTAGAGATAAAAAAATATAGTCCACATACCCAATTGTGTTAGAATAATAGTATGAATAGAAAGTTAGAATTAGAGTAGATACAGTTTTTTTTTCAACAAGCTATATCACATTTTTGAAAAACTTGTAAGTGTCGTAATGATTTAATGAATGTTTAATTTACAATTAATCGCATTTTTTATTCGAACACTAACAAGTATGTATATAATTCCTACATTTTCACCCGATTCGCACATTTAATTTTCAATTCATAATGTGCATATGCAACATGCATTGAAAAATAAATTCAAAAACCAAAATTATCTTGTCTAGTTGCCACCAACCCTGCAGAGAGAGCGTAGGGCAGTTACACAGCTCCTTCCCCTAAAACATTGTCATCTGAATTTGTGCGCGAAGTAAATAAGAGTCCTGGGGAGCTGGTTCTAATGGCGGCAGATTTATAGATTTTCCTCGATGCCCCGCCGCGCCGGATTAAATTACGTCCACAGTATTGGCTGAGGAATATTAGCACTACCATTTGTTTGCCACTTTAGTTCAACTCGTTCATTTGTTCTACCAGTTGCGGTTCACCAGCACTGGCTTTTCTTGGTCGAAGAGATCTACACGGTTATGCAAAATGTGCTCTTATTGGTTAAAGTGATTGAGCAACACACAAATGCCAGACAGAAAGGAAATGATCAATGTAACATTTATCCCTCTATATGTCCGCGTGAACGGCTTGATATCGGCTAAAGAGTTTTCTTGGATATTATGTAGCAATCTTGTGCTCAATTGATCCTTCAAGTGTGCATACAATATCATGGAAACTACCACTTTTTTTTTATTGTGTAAAGGTAGCAAACGAGCATGCAGTCCACCTGATGGTAAGTGGCCACTGCCGCCCAAGGACA
>DWNR01004592.1:0-10757 GCA_018250455.1 Polygonus leo
ACTACATGAGTTCTACCACCTGGTAAAACATACACATAAACGTATTAATCGCCAGCAGTTAGACCGTGAACGTGAAATCAGACTAAGAGTTTTATCACTGCCGCCCTTATGCCTATTGTCAATGGTAATCATCATCAAGTATGATTGAATAGTACCTGAGGTTAACCATAGATACATTGATAACCCTGAGGAATAAAATTTTGAAAATAAGTGAAACTGCGGCAGCGTGCGAAGCGCCCCCCTGCCAGCACCTCATACGCTTCGCACGACGTAACCCCGCTTCAAAGGACTCGATACGAGCATAGCGCTCTTCGAACCACGACCGAACCACTGTTTTACGAGCAAATATTATAATTATTTTAAATTAAATTACTCGAAAATACACATATTGGCACAAAAGTATTTTTTCAAGTATAAAGATAGCAAATAAGCCTGTAGTTCGACCGTGAGAGTGCAACATAACCATAATTTATTATTGCCGCCCTTGGGTCGATTACCAGTGGTAATCACATCCAGGTACGATTAAATCTTATTTGAGCTACCCATGCGGAATAAGATTTTCTAAAAAGCAAGACTGCGACAGTCTGCGAGGTGCTTATAGCCAGTATCTCACAAGCACCTCATAGCCGCCGCAGCACCGCTTCCAAGGATTCGTTGCGCTCGCAACCCTTCAAACCACTTGTATTGTACCACGTTATATATTTTTAATTATAATGTTTAAACATTCTACATGCTAGTAAGTGGTCACTTCCGCCCGCGAACATATGAATCACTGATTACTAATCAGTCTCAAATTAATACCATTGGATTATACTTGCCTATAAGATGACCACAGATGCATTGCTACCACGAAAGATTAAGATATTCGCTTCGTGTTTAAATGTAGGCGACAAAAACGAAATACATAATTAGTTTTACGGAGGTTTATGAGTGATGATTGAGTAGACAATATTAATCTAGTTTGAAGTTAATATTACTCACAGGGTCTGACTCATCCATCCTGTAGGTGATCTTGTTGACAGTCTCGCCCACTTTGTTGAAGAGCCGCATCATGCCGGCACCGCTGAGCGCCGATGTGCTTGTTGCCTTTGGTAATTCTGTGTCTGTTTGTAAAATATTATTATCATGTTAGCACAAAGTACTTTAACACACACAATTACTAATGTAGGAGGAGATACAAATACATGTTTAGTGATGCGTGCTGAACAACCGAAACATCTTTATAAGTTTTCGGTAATCAGTCAAAATATGTCTCATATAATAAAATTTCAAATACCTTGCGGACTTGGGCCACTGTTTGGCAATATTTGTAATGACATGACAGTAAGGAACGAACTGAATCACCTTCATATCAGATGTGTAACACCATCCCAATGGCATGCAGGTAACCTAATATAAACCAGAAAACTCACCAGACTCCAGAAACTCCCTGAAGTCGGGATCGATGCATAGCACGGGGTGCTGTGCCACACGGTTCAGGAACCTTTCGAGCGCCGCGCGCCGTCTCTCAACGAACTGCGACTGGAGGCTCGCTGATGAGTTGCTGCCGTTTGCATTCTCCGTTGAAGGTGTTGATGTCATCTTTAGTTTTGTTGTACCTGTGAAATAAAATGTCAGAATGTATAATTTTGTGGCACTTTCCTCTTCCTAAGAAGATATTGCCATATCAGATATCATAAGATATTGAGCAATTGGGTTTAATCCAATGCAATTTACATCAGCTTTGACTGTGGCTACTTTGAAGAGTGTGTGTTATAATGAGTCCTTTTCTACATTTTTTTATGAATGGCAGTGGCCAATTAACATTCAGTGAAGAATTATATGCTATCAAGAAAATTATTAATCTGTTAAAGAATATAATTCAGATAACTTACCAACAATACTTTTCTCAGGTGCAGGAGGAATAATTCTACCAGATCTGAGGTATTTTTCAGTTAACTTCTCATGTAAGCCGAGAAAGTCACTAAAACGTCTGAGGACAGCAAATTCATGTCTGTTGAATATTGGCATGTTAGTCTTTGTTATAACTCTATAAGCCACGTAGGAGCTCATGCCTTCACCGATTTTTTGGGGCTCTGTTACTGTTATTATTATGTTGTTGGCACGTTCAGTTGCTATCTGAAAGTAATCAAATTCATGTATTTATGATGTATAATATCAAATTCAACAATGTTTTTTTTGGGACAATTAAACCGTTTAATTAAATCCAGCCTGAAATTCGATAATGTAGTGGATGTGGCACGTTTGTATATATTTTTGATTTTTTTTAAAAAAAAAGGGGTTTTGGTCTATATCGGCTGAAAATGCTGGAGGCCAGTTTCAGTTACGTTGTGTCAGATTGTTGATGTTAGTTGTATAACTGTTTGAAAATTAACATGTAGCGAGGTGGTTTTAATTCTCTTGTCAATTAACAAGTTGTACTTGGCAATTAAATGATTAAATGTTCACTAAAAAGTTAAAACAACAAATAATGTTATCTTTGATATTAAAAAACTTTTAAAGGACAAGTGTAAAAGATTTGTGTTTTGAACACCTTATCTTTATAATTAGTTATGCTGTTGCCTATGTGTGACTCATTGCAGATGTATCAAATTCTTTGTTGAAAACATGTTTTAAACTATTTTGTTGTGACTTTCCTTAACCATTGTTATGGTAATAATATGGTAACACAGTATAGTAACTAAATTAACATAATTATGTATTGATTATTGGATATACTGCTGTGTGATATATGTATGTTTTACTACACATATGTGTTAACATGAGTGCTCTCAATTCTATCTACCTATTTATGCAAAATCTTTGAATAGAATATCTAGTTTTCTCATTACATACTGAAATCTGTCCTTTTTACTTTTTTGTGATTTGAGTCAGTCATAGAACAATCTTTATAGATTAGAGCGGAGAGGTATTATTACCTCTTCCATGATGGGACTACTGATAGGTCCAGCTGTTGATACTGATATTTCTCCGATGGTTGCCTTTTCAAGCTCTTCTTCAGCTCCATTCACATCAGGATCCAGGCTAACCTCCTGGAATGCAAATATATAAGTTTCGAATTGGATTTGGAAGATCAAATAATAAACATATATTATTTATTTGTTGTTAATTGTTTATAATTGTTTGTTGCTAGATTATGATCTGTATATTTTGACTATTCTAGAAATATTTTGATGTTACCTAAGTAACACTCCTGATCAAATAAAATTTCACAGTGACATTAATAAATAATTATTTATATCTATACCATACACTATATAAAATACAGCTTATAAATAAAAATAAAAAAGGGAATATGGAACATCAGATTGATACAATTGACAATTCACATAGATGTGTAATTATATGGAGATGATCTCTCATGCCCATAACACGATAATAAATTCACTTTTACATACATAATTGAGTAAACATGCGAACTACGAATGCAACTGTATAATCAACATAAAAACAAGTAACATTCAAGGTGACCCACCCAAACAACTACAATATTATCAGGTGGAATAACCGGAGAACGAAGAGTAATTAAATTAACACATACGATAATTATTGCTAACGACTATTTTTATTATCTACAAAGAAAATAATCAAATATCGCACATATCGTGCTTAAAAACGTTCTCGAGATTTAACAATATGGTACACAAAGGGGCGTCAACGTCCCCTAATGAATGCCGGTTAGATGCGATCTCATTGAAAACAAGATTCCAATAGGATACCTGGACCGCTGAAGCAAAAAGATCTTCGTCATCCCTGCTTTTATTGTTAATGTCCACGTTGCTGAACAACGGTGCATCAGAAACCTCCGACATGGTTCGCTAAACACTATTTTAGACACAACTACCGGAGCAACGTACTTAAATGCTTCTAATCAATGCACAGAAAATAGCGAGATAATTTTTTACAGATACGAATCCCTACGATGATGGCATGACATAAACCGAATGACATGACAGATACAACAATACAATCATTAGAAACAAACAGATTATTGATGGATGATATTATACAGATCAGTTAGAATACCGATGCGTTCAATAATAATCATTAGTGTAGCCAATTAGCTTGCTGATTCACATGATTGTATGTTGGTAAAATTATGTTGTATCATGTATCAGTTATGGCAAAACTTGGTGGATAATAAATTTGATTGGAACAAAAGTTAACATAATTGCTTTCGTTTTAGAACAAGGTCATACATTTATTTATCTTAACATATAAAAATCCTGCGTCCAAAAGTGCTGAACAGTTCATATATTTTTTTTACAAATACATAGCAAAATATTTCCTAGAAAATACAGTCAAGAGGAAGTCCAGATTAAGTTTCTCCGGGGTGAATCACCTTCATGTATGTTCTGCGACTCTTCGTAGTGTTCACGTTATGATTGTTTTTAGAACTTTTCCTTACTTAGTGGATCAATGTAATGTTGGCGGGAGACGAGAGAAAAATTAAGCAAAATTGTGGCATAATTCTTTTCAAATTCAGATTCTCCGTACTTTATTATTTTTCTTAGGCCGGCGCCCGACACACATAAATATTTGGATAAAGACTTTGAAGACTTTGATCACACATTAGAACACTTGTTTGTTTTACTTGCCTGACATGCTATTCAGACACTTTTACTTCATAGTTATTTAAAATACAACAAACAAGGTGAATGACGTATTTGTAAACGCAATATAACTAAATGGAATGTGTGATATGTATCGTATAAAATGTATTATTATGAAATTAACTTTTAGCATTGACATGGCTATGCAAATATTTGATCTTTGAGCGCTTTCATGTGCGCTCGAAAAACCGGTACCGAATGGCAATGGCGAATGCATGTACAAATATAAACACATACAAGTGCTTAACAAGTGTTCAAATATATGTTCTTTCAAAAGTTTTTGCTGCGTCTGGCGCCGGCCTTAGAGCGCAGTAGTGTCATCTGTGACGAGTTTTATGTAAAGTAGAACAATTCATATTATTATATTTGCAAACTGTACATTTACATACATTTTAAAAATAAATTAAATTGACCATACTAATTAGCCATAGCTATGGTTTCCAAATACATTTTTGATAAAGTTATAAATTATAATTTTAAAAATCCACGTCAACAAACCATTCCAGACACACAGTGGAACAGATGATTTATATTGATAACAGTGTCAAACAGGTCAAGCTGTCAAAACAAATCTCTAGTTTTGAACACTCAAAAACAATCAAAAATCTCACGAATTATTACAAGAAATATTGCATAGGTATAATAAAACAGGTAGGAAGACTTATTTTTGTGGTAGCTTATATGTTTTACAAAATATTTTCACCAAATAAGTTGTTTAAAACGAGTACAGTTATATATGCTATATGTGTAGGAATGCAGTCTGCTGCTTTATAGAAGTATGAAGCAGTTCTTAATTTAAAGGTTCTGGCCAGCAACATGAGTGGCGCAGAGAAAAGGAGTAAAATTCCGGCGGCGCCAACGCCAGCAGCAGTTCCCGGCAACTTGTTGTCGAGTGTTGCTCCACCGTCCGAACTGCCTAACTTTGTTACCGCTGCGCCAACGCCTCCGAAGAGTTCTACTCCTGAAGTGGTAAATGTAGTGTTAAGCTAATTGCTTTGTCGGAATAATACGCTAGTTAAAATTGCTGTATATATAAACATAAGCTTTACATTTGTGCAAGAGAAAGCTTTGGTGTTTTAAAATTTAAGGATCTTTGCATTTTTACTCATGTTGCGGTTATAAGAATAGCTATGTAAATTTTCTTTGCTTACTAAGTTATTCATGAGTCCAGTCATATGTGCTCCAAATGTTGTGAGCAGTAAGAGTCATTAAGATGCTTACATTACATTATTACAGTGTTATTTCTCAGTATTAATAGAAAAGTCTTGTCATCCATGGAATTCTATAATAAATCTGAATACAATAGCTTTAATAAAGTTCTATAGTCAAATCAGCTTAAAAACATTTTTGTGTATGTATTGTGTAGTGATGTATACAGTAAGTCTGAAATAGACCAATTTGCACTGTCATGTAGAGTAACATCCCATCCCAACATTGAAAGTAGCATCCAATGCTACATGTCATGCCATTTTGTTGGCTTGCGTATTAATTCACTGATTAAAAATTTAAATCCAAAACATTAAAGGGTTTGAGAAATTTTTGTCTACATGTTATTTAAGAGGAAAAAAAAATAGGGTAAAGACAAAGCTTAAAATACAATATCAGAAGTAATTATATTTAACACTAGCTTTTCCTTGCGACTTCGTCCATGTAGAAGTCTAAAACTCCTCTCTTAGTGCTCACTTACATCATGTAAGGAACCTATGTACCAAATTTCAAGTTTCTTGGTACAGTGCAGGTTTTGGCTGTGCATTGATATGTGAGTCAGTTAATCAGTTTTGTCTTTTATATATATAGATTAATGGTACATCGGATAAAGGCAAAAACAAGCATGAATTTCATGACTAGTAATTATGATTGTTTAAAAACATGCCTATTAAATACAATATATAAATATTATTTGTTACTTATCCGCTAACCCTACTACATCACATGCAACACACACAAGCGCAAAAATGTCTCCAAGCTGATTTAACTATACCTGGGGTTGACCACAGATGCTTTGCTGTTTGTTACAATGAGAACTAGGATGATTGCTAAATCTTTAAGTATAACCGCATATCTTTATAGAAAAAATAAACTGCTTTGTATAGGATTAAATAGAAAAATGTTTAGGATTATAACCATCTCTTACTACTTATGTAGATACATATGAAAATATTATGTTTTTATATCAACAGCCAAGAGTTGTCCCAACAATAGTGCCAGGGCCCCCTCCTCCAAGTCAACTTCCTCCAGGCATGCAAGATCATGGTCAGCAGAAGATAGAAACTACACCTCCATCCCCAGAGAAGTTTAGGTAAATGTTATGAAACACTACTTACGATTTTGTCAATGTCAAGTTTTGAAATTATGGTCAATTTCTGAAACAAAATTAAAACTTTTGAGTGAAAAATGTATAATGATTCCTTTCGACATCTATAGTATGTTTCAATTGAGTTGAGTATTCTAATTTTTCAGCCCTGCAATTCCATTGTGCAAAGGTGAACCCACTCTACCTATAAGGTCACCTGAAGACTCTCAAACCACGCAGTCACCTGAATCCCTGCCAGATTTCACACCGGATGTGGATAAAATTGGTAAGATGGCCACTAGCCAGACAGATAAAGTGAGAGTGATCGTAACTTTCCACTAATAATTATTAGGCAGATCTCACACGTAATGTACTTTGCATTTATTGGTATATGTAGCTCATATACATATGTTACAAACAGTGATAGCCCAGTAGTTAAGAATCCAGCCTCTTGAGTGTGGGGTTCGGGTTCAAATCCTAGGTATGCTCTGATTCTGTTAATTATGTGCATATTTTAAAAGAATTTTTCACCAGGTTTTTAGGTGAAGAAAACATCATGAGGAAACCTGCACGCCTAAGGGATTGTAAAAAAAACAATATCTCAAGGTTGTGTAAAGACTGCACACAATCAACTTTTGGCTTATGTGGGGCTCTGTGGTTTAAATGCTTCTCATTGTGAGAGCACATTGTGATCATGATGATAATGATGATGATGATATGGCATGTAGTATTTGGTTTATGTTTTTGAAAATACACATTATAAATTCAATTTCTTTACTATTCTAAGCGACATAATGCCTGGCAGTGGTCTCTTCACTTGGATGAAGGGAGCAGTGGCAAATGGAGGAATTTTGCAGCGAGTGGCGGAGAAGGCAAAGAGCTCTGTGGATTCCATGATCACCACTTTGGATCCACAAATGAAGGAGTACCTAAGTAAGTTGAGCATTTTAAATTTTTTATTATAAATACAATAGTATGGATTCCTTTCTAACAATGTTTTCCAAACAATGGGTCACAATCTACTGGTGCAACTATATGAAGTTCTAGTTGTAATGATAATTTCATGTTAAACTTGAATATGCAATATTGTTTCAGGAAGTGGTGGGGATTTGTATGTAGTGGTGGCATCTGATAAAGAAGTAAAGATTTCGCCAGTTAGAGAAGCCTTTCAGACTGTTTTCGGAAAAGCGAATGTTATGTAAGTTAATTTAAGATAATTTAATAATACATGTATAAAGATAATGTTAAGGGTAAAAAAAACATCACAAGCCAGTATCGTCCTGCTGGTCACCGGTTGTCTCTTGCAATAAGAAAGAATTAGGCCCTAGTCTACTGCATTGGTCAAATGTGAATTGATGAACTCACACATCCTTAAGACAATTTGACAATTTTTTTACAATTTGGTTGTCAAAAAATGATTCAAAATGTTTTCCTTGACCTAAAAGCAAATAACAATTAACTTATTTAAGTATTGGAGTTAAAAATACTAGTAACACAAAGTAAGTGATAGAACTCATGAATTTAGATCAGAGAAGTACCACTGCCACCCTTATAATCCTCCATTAAACAATTCTTGTGTTTCGATTTGGAGAGGTATGGTTGCCGGATATACTTACTTACAAGGCAAACATCTTAGTCCTCCGGGGTGACAACGCATCTGTGGTAAACTTCATCTATGATTCAATTGTAATTGGGGATGATATTTCATGTCTATGGGTAGAAGTGACTATTTTCCATCAGGTGGACTGCATGTTTGTTGGCTAAATTTAAATTATGTATGTTCCAGTGGATGTGCAGCCCATAGCGACGTGACAGCGGAGCAGCCAGTGGGCTACGCGGCCGCGTACGCAGCGGCCAAGCAACGCATCGCACATCTCCGGTCCACTAATGGGGAACTGAATAATAACATACCTGTCGTGGCTATCGAGAGCTTCTTGCATGAGGCGGTTAGTGACAGGTAAATTGTCTTTTGAAATAATTGACCATAGTCCTAGATAACAAAAGTTTTTAGGGAGGAACGTATGTGGCTACATTGAATAATAAGCTTGTGTACTTAGGGAATTTATGAGTTAATTTGATGGAAGTTTAAACATAAAGTGCTCAGTAATGTGCACGAGTGTAGGGGAATAGTTTAATGCAGTTAATCGTGTCTAGTAAAGTATCCACCGCTTTACTTAAGCATGCCTTGGACTTAAGACTACTTGATTTTGACTTACTGTTATTGCGACTTATTAAATTATAATAAAGATTGGCCAGAAGGAACTGAATCCAAGGCCGTGAAAATTGTTAAAAAATATACAATAATAAGGAGATTGTGGTCATTGTAAATTCGTGTGAATTACTTAGTCGCTGCAATGATGTTTACATTAAGAACGTAGGTAGTAACACCTGTGCGAGCAGCTTATGTGCAATTTGCGTTTCGGTTGAATAGGTGTGATTTGTGTTTGCACTTGTGCAAGTATACCATCAAGAGTCTGATGAAGAGCATCATCTGTTGGGTCCAAAAGTATCAAAATCTTTAAATTACATAAATGTGCAATATTCTATTAAAGTTTAGTAGTTTCAAAGACAAGTATAAACTAACGTGGTAAATGTGGTAACGTGGTAACATAAATGGGATTTTTATATAATAAAACTAAATATTCGCTTCAGGTGGTACGATGTAAGCCTGCTAATACTATCGCAGCCGTCGCTAGGTATAGAGCTGCAAGTGCAGTCGCAGGGCACGCCGGTGGGCGCGGCCGCCGTGGCCGCCGCTCGTGCTGCCACTCCTGACGAATATCCTCATGCGCAGACCGGCTTCAGTATCACCATTGGCTCTGTTATGGCTGACAGCTTGCAGGTGAAGTTGACTTTTGGAATACAATTAGTAGATGGTATGATGTATTGTTGCTATCGCTTAGTATCGAGCTCCACAGTCTGCAGACGAAGGCGTTGACCACAATAGCGTAGTAGCAGCTGTTGCGTTGCTTTGCCTGCAGGTGAGGTCATTGAATTTTGTACCAAGGACTATTAGGTATTGCTAAGGTGGTTTGGTATTGAGCTGGACAATCTCCAGATGAAGTCATAGACCTCAATATCAAGAATAGCAAAGCTTAGATGACTGCAGTCGTTTCCTATAGAGCTGCACAGCTGATGGTACAAGCACACAATTGATGGCATCCAAATTTGATAGAACACGATAAGTTCATGATATGATACGTCAGGGTTTACCAAGGGACGGCTAGGATACGTCCCAGCCTTGGTAAACCCTGGGGTTCAGGTTGACCCTGTATATACCATTATCCGACAACGAGCAGGAAGTATGCCGTTAGGCTTCTAGTACTATCGCAGCCATCGCTGGATATAGAGCTGCAAGTGCAGTCGCAGGGCACGCCGGTGGGCCGCCACGCCTGACCTGTACCCGCACACGCAGGCCGGCTTCAGTATCACCATTGGTTCGGCGGATAGCTTGCAGGTGAGGGTACTGACCTTTTACATTGTATGATGAGCAGATGGTATGGCTTATTTTAGCTGTCGCTTGGTATAGAGGTGCATAACCTGCAGGCGACGGCAGTGACCTTTGACATAATATGAAGAGCTGATTTCAGCTGATGGTATGACATATCACAACAGTTTGAAATAGAGTTGCACGGGCTGCAAGCGAGGCATTGACCTCAGTATTACGAAGAGCTAAAAGTATCATGAACTGGAGTTGTCGCTTGCTATAGAGCTGCAGCTTGCAGGTGTGGGCATTGACTTTTGATATATCACAATGAGTATCTGATAAGATTTTGTTTTTTTTTTTTATATCTAAACCTAGCGATAAGGCAGACGGGCTACCTGATGGTAAGTAGTCACCGTCGCCTGTG